>APFE030678310.1:0-25352 GCA_000404065.3 Pinus taeda
CCTCCTTTCTATATATAGGAGTCTAAGGGGTCATAACATAATCAAAGCTGACATAACAATAATAATGTAAGGGCACAATAATAATAATAATGGGCTTCTATGGGGCATAATAGTAACAATATGGGCACTACGTGGGTACATCAATATAATAAGTGGGTTGTAATAATAACAATAAGGGTTTACACTAGTAGTATAGGGGCCTAACATATGGTGTTAATGATTTTAGTTATCACTTTTATGATTATGAAAAAACAAAAAATCATTAGGAGCAGAGATGTCACATTCAATGAAAAGGTTTTATATAAGGATCAGATGCAGGAAAAGAAACAGGAAAAAGAAAATAGATAATACACAGTGCTTGATGAGATCACATAAAAGGTGAAGGTGCCTAAAAATCATAATGATCAATAGCTAGAACAATAACAACATCAACAACAACAAAAAGCACCTCAAACACCTGAAAGTGTTATTAGAATATCTACCAGGATAAGTAGACCCCATGAACGATACTCTCCTTCATTATATTTTGTATTGTTGATTGATTCTGGTGAACCAAAATGTTAGGAATAACCAGTGTAGGTAGAAACCAGGAAGAAGTGGGAGAAAGCCATGAAAGAAGAGATGGAATCCTTAGTACATAACTAGACTTGGGACTTAGTCACGTTGCCTACAGGTAAAACAACATTGCAAAATAAATGGGTTTATAGGTTGAAGGAAGAAGATGGAGGTAGAAAAAGGCATAAAGATAGACTTGTGGTGAAGGGTTTTGCATAGAAAAAGGGTATATACTTTGATGAGATATTTTCTCCTGTTGTTAAAAAGACTTCAACTAGAACTATTTTAAGTCTAGTAGTAGCTGAAGATTTGCATCTTGAGCAGTTATATGTAAAGACAACCTTTCTCCATGGGGATTTGGAAGAATAAATATATCTGCAGTAGCCACAAGGATATGAGGTAAAAGGGAAGGAGAAACTAGTGTGCAGGTTGAATAAGAGATAGTATGGCTTAAAATAGGCTCCAAGGCAGTGGTATCTAAAATTTGACATGTTATTTCTGAACAAGGTTATACTAGATGTCACTCTGATCATTGTTTTTATCTCAAAAGGAAAAATAATTGCAACTATATTATATTCTTACTGTATGTAGATGCCATGCTTTTTGTAGGTTCTAATATGCAGGAAATAAATGTGCTCAAAATAAAATTGGCAAACTCATTTGCAATGAAGGATGTGGGTTCTACAAAACAAATCCTTTGTATGAGAATAACTAGAGATAGGAAGAATTGAAATTTAACATTGCCTCAGAGTGAGTTCATACAAAAGCTATTGAAAAGATTTAATAGCAGAATGAAAAACTAGTCGGTATACCTTTGGCTAGCCATTTCAAACTAAGGAGGTGTGTCCCAAGACTCGGCAAGAAATGGCTTATATGTTTAAAGCTCCATATGCATTAGCAGTTGGAATCTTAATGTATGTAATAGTCTGCACAAGGCCTAATATTGCACATGCAATGGGAGTTGTAAGCAACCACACGAACAATCCAGGAAAAGAACATTGGATGATGGTGAAGTCTATTCTTAGGTATTTGAGAGGTACCACAAATCAAGAATTATGCTTTGGTGGTTCAAACATTGCTCTACATGGATATGTTGATGCAGATATGGCGAGTGATAGAGATAACAGGAGGAGAACCATAGGGTATGTGTTTACTATAGGTGGAACAATTGTCAGTTGGGCTTCAAAATTGCAATGTGTTGTTGAACTCTCAATGGTGGAAGAAAAATATGTTGCTGATATAGAGGCTAGTATACAAATGATTTGGTTACAAAGGTTTCTGGATGAATTGGGTAAGAAGAAGGAGGTTGGCAGGTTATATAGTGACAACCAGAGTGCCATACATCTTGCAAAGAAATCTCCATTTCATTCCAATACTAAACATATATGTCTCAAGTACCATTTCATATGGTCAATGTTGGAAGATGGACCGTGGAAGTTGGAAAAGATACACACTAGTCAGAATCCTCAATATATGTTAACAAAAGTTCTAAGCAGGGAGAAACTGAGATTCAGCTCGGTTTCAATTTGTCTTCAAGTATGATGATGAATATAAGAAACAACCAGGTCCAAAGTGGAGTCATAGTCTAGCAAATGAAGCAATGATGGAGTTGCTATAATTAGTCTCCAAGTGGGAGATTGCTGGGTGTGGAGCATGATTATCTTCTTTATTCAAAGGTATTGCCGCATTGGACCCTAGTTAATGGGGCTGAAATTCCTCCCATTATTTGTGCTGACGGTAGAAGTTGTGTTTAATTTAGGGTATTTTTCCCTAGAAGACAATTGCTCACTATATATGAGGGATTGTATTGCGCTATGTAGATGTGTATTCTGAGCAAGAAAGAGAGAGGAGATTGTGTGAGATCAATGAGGGAATTACAACGGATATGCTATAGGTTGTATCTCCTCAATTTGTTGGATAATATAAAAGGAAGGACTCGTTGTTTCTCCATGGACGTCGCCCAAATTTGGTGAACCACGTATATCTGTGTCTCTCTTGTTTTATGTGTTTTTTGTGTTTATATTTTTGCAATATTTTATGTCTTGAATTGCTCTGTAATATATAATTTTCTAACATACTCTTTCCTTGTGATGCAAGAAAACAGGATAACCTTTCCAACCCTTGAAAAAAATTACCATCAGACACAATTTCTTCTAAGGTTCATGAGTCAACAAATTTACTACGTGCATGACCCCTTCCTTTACTTCTTTCTTAGACCATGTTTCCTTTCCTTTTGTCACAATGGTCAGCATCTAAAAAGTCGGTGGTGACCCTGTCGATGTTCCATATGACTAAGTATAGAAAACCTTATACAATGTTTAACTATAAAATTGTTGAAGTAGTGGAACCATGTATTAATACATACCACCACCTATTAGCTATGTTATATACGTTATAACTAAAATCCCATCATTAAATTCCATCCCTAAAGAGTGGTAGGATTTTTATCCTCCCAACTAGGATCTACTATTAAGATAATGATGGAAGGACAAACAAACACACTCTATCTTGCAAATAATTAGCTATATAATTAGAAATATAACTAAGAAACTAAACTAGCAATATACTTAACAATATAACTAAGACACTAAATTGCATCTTTGTAAAAAGTAAATTATCTAGACACCTAAAATTGATTTCATGAGTATGGTTGAATCTATAATATGTTGATGAACCACTTTGTTCATTTCTCTCTATTATTAAATTTTAGGTTGCTAAATGTTAAATTTTTTGAATTTGAACCAACAAATTTTGCCAAAATTTTTGTTGAATTTGGACCTAGAAGAAGCTAATCTACAAGCTCGAATACAAGCTCATCTACCAGCTTGAATATAGTGAACATAGAGATAGCCCAAATCTAAGGAGTGGTGTTCTCTTATATACATAGACATACCACATAGAAAAAGCATACCACATAGAGCGAGTTTTGCCTTTCCGGTAAGCTCATCTCTCTAAGCACTGAAGGAATACAAGCAACCATGAATGCAACATGGACCACAGTAAATGAATTCTTACCTCTCCTGTGAGCCCATCTCTAAGCATGGAAGGAACACAGGAAAAGGAAAAAATCCAAATTATAAAAAGAATCATGCAAGGCAATGGGATGAGGCATTGCAAGGCAGTGGGATGAGGAAGCCAGGAAAGTTTTGAGGATACCACGTAGGTGGCTACACCTAACATCTAATTAGATACACTTCAAAGCCAACTACCAGCTAATTGGCAGAGGGAAGAGGTCCCAAAAATATATTTATTTTGTATGCACAAGTCATTTATAATAATTCTAAACATTTAATGCTACATACTAATGCTAGCTTAAAAGTTATCATTAGTTCTATCCATGAGAGGAAAAGCCAACTGAACATAATCTTAACCCAAACTTTATATGCAGTGCAAAAAAGCCAATTTTCGTTATTTTACTTTAGGAAATAATATGAAGACATTGAAATGTGTGAAGATCATAATAAAGCTTCAAACCTTGTTGTCCAATCAAATTAAACAAATATAAATTTAAATATAATGTTTTAACAAAATATTTGGTTAAATGAATTTTATTGAAAATAGATAGTGGGTCAAGGTTCTTGTGATCACTATAGTCCCTGCACTGCCAAAAGAAAGGACTAACAAACCTCTTTACCTTAATTTTTGGTAATCCCATGGCACCCCTCTAAGAATACTTTCATAAAAGAGAGTTGTTAACACCAGTCTTGAAGAGATAATTGTAAATGGAAGGATGACATAAGAGTATTGAATGATATGTATTCTTAGCATTGTAATCAAGAATATGAAGTGTTTGGAACATAAAAATAAGGTTATAATAGGTTTCTCTTTTATAAAAAAATCTTTTAAATATTTGTAAATGAGGCGTTGTTATATGAAATCTTCAATTTCTTTTTCTTTTTTAAATACATATTTTTCTATTAAATGATCAGATAAAAATGGGAGGACAATTTAAAGTGGTTGGGTCGATTAAGTTATGAGTTTATAAAATTTTGGATACAAATTTATAAAATAATAAATATGTGAAAAATAAATTAAAATGTTATAAAAAAATTAAATTGTGAATAAATTTTTATGCAAAGATTCAATCATAATATTGTAAAAAGGAAAATGAATGATTATTTTTTCAACTCAATCTATCATATATCTATATATAGAAATATTTACATATTCGAGGAAAGTATATTTAAGTATTATAATGGTTTGGTTCTTTAGATCTCAATGAAAATTCATCTTCTAGAATGACACACGCTATTATAGTACAAATGTGTGATTAACATAGTAGTGGGTGATATTTCCTTTGTATGATACAAACACTAAGTGTCTAAAAATATATTGTTATTTTTTCCCAATCCATAATGATATGTACATGTTATCTACATGTAAATTAATAGGTTATGTTTACATAGGAAATGAGGTTATCTAGAATGGTGCCTGCATGTAAAATAATAAGGTATGTTCATATAAGAGATAAAGGTATGGTTGTGAGTATGCAAAAATTTAGTTCATGCTACTACATCTGATGTACTAAACTATGCAAAGTTGTATAGCTCCAATTTGTTGGGTCATTTTTATCAATGATGGCATATAAGTATCATTGGCAATACCATTTTGACCTTGCAACGCATATTATGATGTTTTAATTTTAAGGTAACCCTAGTTCGAGGAGGTCATTCTACATGATCAACGTTTTTTCATGAATGTAAGTTTGTGTTCCAAATGCCTTATTGTATGTAGTATATTCTTTGTAGTGATACATTATACACCTTATACACATTTTTTCAAAGCCCATAGTCACATTTTGAAAGATATTTTTTTTAGATGTTTCTTATCGGTAACTTTATCCCTTGATTTTAAAACCATTGTAATCTAATTCTAGTTAATGGACTAGGGTTGTAGTCTAATCTTGGATAGTATGTTAGTTTAAATTAGTCTTACAGAATACCTACATATTGTATTATGAATTATTGAGTTAATTAATCAATTAAGTACCATGTATATTTCACTAGAATATTTCATTGCAACATATCTGATAATATCCTAAGATATTTACTGCGAAGGTTGATTTCCTTTAGATTTTAAGAATTCTTTAGTTATTGGTTTATGATTTAATGCATGAAATAATTGGAATTCAAAACAATGGATAATAGAAAAATACACACACACTGACAATAAATAAACACAATATTTACATTAAGAATCTTGTATGGTGAAAAATTCGTCTAGAAGATTAGCCCACTCTACTCACATTTCTCTAGGACGAAAATATGAAAATACAGGAAAAGAGGTACTCTTTGTCGAGATACTTGAGACTTGTGGCCTATAGATATATTACGAAATCTTATTTGCCTTTTTTCTTCTCGAACATCTCACTCCTCGATACTCTAGTAAACTATGGAAAAAATGACATAGAGTGGAAACCCAACTTTTTCTAGCATCCTGAAATTTAACATAGCTCAATCTCCATCTAGGGGTAGGGTTTTGAATTGCTCAACCCTTGGCGTTATGGTTTTGTACTTTCTAGAATATTCCTAAAATTCCACACATGGCTAGTTCCATACGCATAAGTAATGGGTGTGATTGTGGCATCCTCTCATACAATGGAGGTCAATATGGCTAGTCAAATTATGGGAGGTATAACTTTAGCATATAAACCCTAATTGACATGAACATTTCACTATTGTAAAGGTGTCTAAGTGTAGATCAACATAAAAAAATATATAAGATAAAGCTAATAAACTCAAGAAATTCCATTTGATGGCTAAAAATGTCTTCTGAAGGTTTCAAACATCAACTTTCCAAAATAGGACCTAACATTAAAATGAAACTACAATGCCATTCCTCCAATATTTTCCTCTCTGAAAGAATTAATATAGATGGAAAGGAATATAATGATCTAATTAGGATTGTTTACACAATATGATTACAAGTGTAGGTATTAGTTACCATAGGTCTTCTTAGTTAAGGTTTTGTAGGGTAAATATGTGGTACTATGTGTGAATGTGCCATTATTTCCTTATTCTTTAAACAAAAATAGTATTATTTTTATTGAATAGGATTATTGATCTATTTATTTGGTTTTAGAGTGAGGCTAACAAAATCAAGGTGATCCCATTTTTCTGTTCTTTCAAACTTTTTCGAAGAAAAATGGTATGTTTAGTCCATCTTAATATGATGCTTCAGTTCAAGATTATTGTTTAGGAAGACTGGGAAAATTTGGATAGGTGGGTGAAGACTATTGTTTAGTCATTCCTCTTATATTTAGTGTTGTTGAATGTCTTAATAGATGCTAACAATAATCATCGATAGGATAAGATAGAAGATATATATTAGTCAAAGGCCTTTCTAACCAAATTTCTTTGAAACAGGTTGTATCTATTTGGGATTAAAGATGGTGAATTGAGATAGACTATCTAAATGATTTTTTATATTATAAGACACTAACTAGCCTTTGGTGATATTAAGATGTCAAGAAAAGATAATTTGACTACCCTATTACATGTTTTTCTATTTTCTTGAGATAATCTTGTTATAGAGATTTGCATTACCAGGAAATCTATAATAAAGTTTGAGGATGTAGATGGATCCCTTTTATCAAAAGAAAATAATCTAAATTACATGGAAGGTCTCAAGAAGGATGGCATATTTTTTAGAGATCATCCTTTGGATATAAATTAAATTATTTCTAGGTATATATCTAAGAGACCTAGAGGAAGATCTATATATCATAAATAAAATATAAGGAAATATTGAAAATGCAGTAAAATTAACAAATAACAAAATAATAATTTGAATTAATAGATTAAAAATAGTAATATAACAAAAGAAATTAATGTCCTCTATATTTAAAATACTTCAAGTTGTAAAAAAAAGTTGAGTTACCTTTTAGTATAAGGAAAAAATGTAATTTCTTCACTACTTAATATGGAGATGAGTAAAAAAAATCAATGTACTTTTTAGTACGGTGAAGAAATGTAATTTATTCACTACATAATATGGAAGAATAATATTTTTGATATTACATGATGTGTAATTCGTTATATGCTTAGTTTACATGTGATATTTAAAACTAAAATATTTAACATGAGTAAAAGATTTTAACATGAAACACATATAGAGAGAAAGATTGAGAGAATTGTTGGTATATAATATTTTGAAAATATCAATAAGGTAGGGGATGTGTAAGTTTGTCCATCCTTTGCAGTTGACATGTGCACCCTTATACAAAAAAATAAAAATATTATGCTCTAAATAGAAAAATAATCTCAGCTATAATAAAAAAAAATGAATATGTTATAAATTAATTAAAGGTAAAAAGGATGTGTGAATAAGATGCGTAAACCCTTTAATTTAAAAAAATATTTTAACAAGAGATTTAAATAAACTATTTGAAGATCTATGTTAGCTAATTTATGTTGATATCAACTTCATATATATCTATATATAAGAAAAATATTTGTTAAAATAAAATGTTTTAATGTTGCATATAAAAGAATATTTAATGTATGATAAATATTTAATACCAATGAAATTGACATATACTTAAAATATATTAATAAAGAATCTATTTAAAAAAAAAAAAAAAAAAAAAAAAATATTAAAATGTTAATTGGTCCTATATATACTTTATATAGCATTCAAAATACAATTTAGACAATGGGAAAAACACATGGTATTTTGCACCTTAAAAAAAGTTTGCACGTGAAGAAATTTGATCCCCTAGAGTCATGTTAAATCCATACTTAAGATGATCTATGCTAATAAATAAAAAATATCAAAAAAATTTGATTCCTCCAAGATCATATTAGATCCATCTTTAAAATGGATCTATACTATAAATAAAAAATATATTAATCAATTTCTAAAATATTTAAATTAATTAAATTTTGAATAAATGAAGAGAGTAAATATTTCACACTATGCCCATGGGGCCTTTAGATTGATGGTGAATGAGTGCATTGTTTAAGGCACTCCTTGCAATAAGGTCAACGGTTCAAATCCCCCCTCGGTGCTTATCTACTAAAAAAAAAAGTTCACACTTATTTATTGTAAAAAAGTTTCCTAATCCAAAAATATTTTATAAAATTAATTAATTTTATAATATATAATTATATCAAATATTTAGATATTTGAGTAAGTTTAATATTTAAAATTATTAAAAAATGATGGGACCGAGCCCACACTCCAATGTATGACTTAACCCAAAGTTTGTCTGGCGCTGTTTGTTAATCCGGATTTGGTTTATGGTTAGGCTTTAATCACACTTGTAATCAGTAGATAATTTCTATGGTGGTTGCAATCATTTCTGGCGGAGTGTAAATGCGACAGCTGACCTGTCCTACCTCGATCCTCATTTCCCGCTAATTCATTTCGGCAAAACCCTTTGGCATTTTGTCATTTCGACTTTCTGTTTTACAATGTGAACTCCGTGAGGGTTTCTCTGGTAATGGTCTTTTTCGTTCTGTCTGCGACTGAATGTTGAGCTACAGGCTCTGCCTGTGCTGTTGGTGACTATGCTTTCTACTGTGCGGCCCTATCACGTGTTATGGAGGTTGGTTTATTTGTTTTCTTGGCACAATTTGTTATTTTTTCTGCTCAAATATGGAATCGACCACTAGTTGGTCTTGTCTAGTTCTAAACTGTTACTGTCTTGCTATTTGTTTGCTTTGCTAGGGCTCTACTGCTAAATTTATTCATTACTGTCTCCGCATGCTCAGGTTACAGGCACGGTGGCCTCACTCAGCGACTATTCCTCAGGTAATTTTGTCCTTCCATGCTTTGTTCTTATTGTTGCATGGTTTGAATACTAACAAATGTCTCACCTCTTCGTCTCAGGTGGCTTCCGTGTTCTGTGGCTCGCTAGCCTACGGTTTCCTTGTACAAGCATGTTCACAGGTAGGGCTTTGTTCTCCCCATGCCTAAACTATATCTTTGTTTGTTTTCTTTTATGCGAGGTTTGACTGACAGTTGCCTGTTCTGGCTTCACAGGTCAAAGTTTCAACCTTGGACATGGATGGCTTCAACTCTTTAGTTCTCAAACCCTTCAGTGCTTTTCTAGTAGGCTCTGTCACCGTAGTCTTGTAGGGTTGTAATTAGGGTTTGTAATTTTTGTTGGTTGGCCGTGCTTCAACGTTCATTTGTTTGGCTCTTGCTTGTGTCGTTATATGACTTGGGCTCACCTCTATTATGGTTCTAGTTTTGTAATTCATTTTCATTGATCCTTATAACTGGACACAAGGGTTTTACAATGTCATACCCTCGACTAGGGTTTGCTGTCTCATGGTCATTATTTCTTCTATTTATTTTGGCAATGTAATATGGAACTTTCATGTAATAACAAACATATATTTTTCTGTTTCGTTGGAAATGAAAAGAAATGGTGTTGAACAGAACTGTCATGAGTTACCTCTGTTTGGGGTTTGTCCAATCGATGTTCAAGTTCTTGTTTTCTCGTTCAGTTGATTATGTTGCGTTGAATTCTTCTGGCCATGGGCTTGTTCACTGTTTGTCCATTCTCATCTTGAAAACTTGTATGTGTTCGACCTGCCAGTACTCTGTTCCTTAAGAGAGGAAAAGTGTAAAGCTGTTTGCCTACACTTTGTTTGTCATTCCTGAATTGTTTAATGATTGAGAAATATAGATACACAGTATGAAGAAATTGTTACAGATGGATGGATAATAAACTTGTTCTCTGTCTTTTTATTACTGTATGCAAAATGCTAAACCTTGTTAATGATTTTCAATGTTACATTTATGTCCTCTATCTACAGTTACGTGAACTGTGTAGTTACTTTTTTAGTTGTAAGTCTTATAGTTACGTAATTATTCATGTATTCGGTTTTGCCTATATGGCAAGATTTTACATTGGACATGTTTGTCTTTTTCCTTTAAAATGACAGAACAATTACTAACCTACTGTTGATTAAAGACAAACAAATTAATGACCCTAACCGACCAAACTGTCCTTAACTAATACTAAGATTAAAAAGAAAAACAAAGTCCTACATCCTACTTTGACAAACTGAACATAAAGAAACCAATATGCTAATATAACTCTCCACCCTAGTAGAGACCAACACCCAGTCTTGGTGCCCTAGCTGGATGCTCCTACATCAAAAAACATCTTAATTAATAATAAAAAAATTAGGAAATTGAAAATTCTTAAAATAATATAAGATGAAAGAATTTATCCCTTATGATATTTAGAAAATAATTTATCACCTACTTGTATGATACAAAGTACTTTTTCTCACTATATCCTTTATATAAGGAAATTAAAACTTATTTTGAAAATATGTATCATTCACAATTGATATTCACATTTTTTTAATTAATTAAACTTATACAATTTTAAAAATATTTTTAAAACATATAAACAAAAAAAAATATAGAACTGAAATTAATTTTTACTTTTTTAAACAAATCAATTAATTAATATTATTTTTTATTAAGTTTAATAGGTGGTGGTGGTGGTCTACTAAGACCAATGTGGTCAATCAGACCTCAAGAAAAGAAAAGAAAAGAAAAAGTCTAATTGTCATTCCTCAAAATCTTGTTTCTATGGTCAAGGAGAAGGGAAAGAAGTGCTCTAAGATCGCCATACTTGGGCTGGCTTAATAAGTCTAGAATATTGGAGGTGTGGTTGACGATAGGGAATTAAGAGTGGATGTGGGAAAGAGTCAGGCAATCTAAAAGGAAGTGATTTTCATCTTCCAACTTCTTAGTATCACAAATCTAACAGATTCTATCGTCCCAGGGAGTCTTTGGAGTAGACCACTACCTAGTCTCACTTCGAAGCTCATGAGAATTATTTCTTATCCTAGCAATGTTCATTTTCTTCTAATTGTTTGTCAACATAGAGAGGTAATAATGGTTATGAAGCGTGGTGTTGATCACCTCCTTATAGTATCTTAGCTTCATTTTACCCTCTAGCTCCTTACAATCCCACATCTTGTCCTTAAAATTGGAGGTGATTGTATCTTTGATACTATCCTTGCTTCCCATGATGATCTCCTCCTTAATCCCCAAAAGGTTGAGCCAAGACTCGGCATCCTTATGCCACCCACGTTTGAGGTGCAAGTGGGGGTTTTGACTAAAGTTATAAGCAATTTTAGGGAGCCTCTCGAAATCCATATCGTAAAGCTTCATCTTATACATCATATATCTAAACATAGTCATACTTTTAATGGGGGACATGACCGCTTCAATCAAGAGGATAAGATACGGATTATTTCCCTTGATCTTGAGGTTATACGTTATGAATTTCTTTTGGATCATCTCAATCTTTCTCCATGACTCTCTAGCTATTCTACAACCCCAAACTTCACATTCATATAAGAGGGTGATGAGAGTCTGAAAGAGGAACCTTATTTTACTCCAAATGTAAATATCAACTCACTTACAATTTTTTCCAAGCTCATAATAAGCTTTCCAACCTCCAATAATTCTTTTCTCAACGCTATAATTCCAGTTGCGCTAAAGAGGAAAGTCAATACCCAAATATTTATAAGAAGAAACCATATCTATAGAATGGTTATCATAGATGAAACTATCGTGGGCAATCTTTTTGGATTTAATAACCATGACTTTAGTCTTGTTCGTATTAACTTTCATACCCATCTTGGAGCAATAGACATGAAGAGTCTTAATCTGCTTGTCTGGATCATCATGGATTTTTGCAAGAAGAACAATATGATCAACATAAAGGAGAAGAGTAATGATTATGCCAGTGGGCTTGGTGCCCTTGCAACCCACAGTTTCCAAACACTCCTCTAGCTTATTGATGTAAATACCAAAAAGGGTTGGGGACAGGGGACACCCTTGCTTAACCCCGATATTGCATTTAATATCTTTACACCACCCTTAGTTGGTCTTAATCTTGGAAATGACAGTCTCATAGAGGCATATCACAATAATATGTAGTTCAGGAGGAACCATGACCTCTTCAAGTCTCTCCTAGAGCTTATCTCGAGGGATAGTGCAAAAATATTTTCTAAAGTCCACAAAACAACAGAAGGGATTGGTCCTTTTATTGCGACATTCCTCTACAATGATCCTTAGATTGACAAGGTGGTCGATAGTCAAGTGTTGTCTCCTACAAACGTCTTTCCCTTTAGCCTTTTTACCTTGGTTCTGAAGCCAAAGGTTAAGCTTCTTTTCTAAAATGACTCCATATATCTTGGCTAGGATGTGGCTAATCATTATGGTCCTGTAGTTAGAGTGAATGATTTTGTCCCCATTTTTAAAGATAGACACAATAAGGCTTTACGTCCAAATCTTAGGGAAGCCATGCCTTACAACCAAATCGAGAAGCTTGTGGAGATGAGGAATGATGATGGATCTTCCCATTTTAAATATCTCAGCTTGATATCCTTCAATATCTTTAGCTTTCCCATTAGCGAGCTTATTAATCCCTGAGTCAACATTTTCCAGAGAAAATATATCTTCCTTAATATGAGTGTTTAAGATGGTGCCCATGGTATTCGAAGAGTCATGCGACTTCTTAATATAGTTATCCCAATTTTCTAAGGGGATAGAATGATTAATATCTTTAGTTTTACGAACAAGCACATTCCACCAAAAATTTATGGGCGCAACTTTAGAAAGGTGTATAAGATGCTCTTGTCCCTTATTAATATATGACCTCTTATTCCCCTTGATGAGAGATTTGTATATACTTATATTTTGTAGCTTAATGATTTCATTAGGAGTGCCTCTGATCGCTTTCTTGGAAATTTTACAGTCTTTTTCATACCAAGGATTGGAAGTTCTATTGTTCTACTTATACAATGTCTCATTAGAGAACTTGCTAATGGTAGTGGAAAGGGTTGTAGTAAAATGGTAATAGATCTAATCAATGTTATTATTATAAGTCAGGGATCATAAGTCACTTTCTAAATCCCTTAAGAAAAGGTCGACATTACTTCTATTGAAGTGAATGTGTCTTTTGCTTTTATTGGTCTCTTGCATGTGGGTGGTATGCATAACAGGATTGAGGGATAAAGACAAGGGTTTGTGGTTAGAGTTAGGCTCTACCCATTAACTAGCTCAAATTTTGTAATACGGTTGAGAACATGGGTGTCAGAAATCGCATAATCCACGATGCTACTACCCAGCCCATGGAAATAGCTCATCTGGCTGGAGAGAGGTGACTTCTTAATATCATTACAAATGATTAGGTACTAGGAACTACAAAATTTGAGGAAATCAGTGCCAAATACGTTCTCGATTATGTCTTTATAATTTCTCTCGAATCTATTAGCTAAGTTACCATACTTGTCAAGCCATAAGGGGTCAGAGTTAGAGTTTTTACTTAACATAATAGCTTTTTTAGTAGTAGTTTGAGCATTCAAGTCTCAAAGAAAAAGGATATTATCTTTATTCCTTAGGTTTTAGATGTCATTTCTAAGGTATTGAAAGGACAATTCTTATCGAGGTTGTTTTTATTATAAGATGTAGAGTTAATAGGGGTGAAATAGCAGATTGCAAGAAAGATCTTATTAGTTGTAGAATCAGATATCTCGATCCAAATGTACTAATTAAAGGGGTCAGTTTTATGAAGTCGAATGTGAGAGGAAACAATGTTCCTAATATAGTAGGCTATACGACCAAAACCTTTCTTGGAGGATTTCTTATTCCGAGCTTACCAAAGAATGAAATAGTCAAGGTGAGGGACCCTAGATTCGTCGTGCTCCCAAGTTTCAACTAAAATAATAAGATCAATATCACTAGGGATCCAACTTAAGATAGGACATTTACACTATGGAAAACCATGGTAATTCCATAAGAGGATATCGAGTGATGTTATTCCCTATTTATCACTTGTGCTTGGGATTCTATCTCTAATAAATGCTTCCCTATTCCTAATGATTTCCCATTTCCCATATTTTCTTGCCTCCATGACCTTTTGGACTTCTTTCCTAAGTTTAGCTTGGTCTTCTCCAATCAGATCTTCATTTATAAAGATTCCCATTCCTTTTAGGTTTGGGGATTTCCTAAATATATCTAATTTATGGTCATTACCACTAACCTTGAAATTGATTAGTCTGTGCTTATGTTCAAGTATCTTTCCTACCCTTATTGCTTCGGTGAGATAAGTTGTCTGAGTTTGAGATTTTATCTTTAATTTTTCTTTAACTATTTCTAATGTGGCTTCATTGTTTTTTTCTTCGATGCCAACAATTATAAGTTGTAAGTATTTTTTGTGGTTCTCATGGTCGAGTACAATTAGTTTATTAATTTCTTCTTTCACAGGTTTAATATATAATTTATTCTTTGTGTTATTTAGGGTTGAGTTATTATGTAGTTTCTCTTTTAGATTTTTAATCTCGCTTCTCAAAGTGTCATTTTCTTTATAGATTTCTTGTTACTATGTTCAATTTCTTGAATTCTACCATTCATTCCTTGGAGTTCAGTCTTGAGTGAGATTATTTTATTTTCTAATGATTTGTGGTTGTTGTCAAGCATTGTAGTTAATTCTAGTTTAAAATGGTTTTCTCTTCCTTCTCTTCGTCTTTCTAAAGATTCAATGCACTCATAAAGACTCTCTAGGGTAATTTTACTTGGTCTCCCTTTGCTAGAGGGGGGTTTAGAAGTATGAGGGGAAGTGCTCATAGTGTAAATAAGTCAAAACTTAAAGGAGAGTAAGTGTGAACGTATGCACCTGTCAGATATGTCTGCAACGGTGTTTGTAATGTGGATTTAATTGGATGTAATGTTTGTTGACCCAAAACCACTGAAGAGACTCAAAACCACAGAGGGAGACCCAAAACAACAAAGCAATATTGTAAATGTGTGTTGAATAATAATATTTTACTTCTAAAACCTCACAAAAAACCCTAGTTGAAATATTGACTCGATAGATACTTTAGTTCCTCGAAGAAGACAACCAATGATAGCATGAAGACCAAAGATCAATATTATAGGGTTGAGATTCTTGTCACCATAGAGAACAAGTGTCGTCGAAGTTCAATATTATAAGGTCAATGTTCTTCACCAAAGTTCAATATTATAAGGCAAATACTTCGCGAGAGAGATCAAAAATTTTGCCAAAGTTCACCACCATGACAGAGATCAAATACTTCAAATCGAAAAAACCCTAGTTGAAATAATGACTCCACAAAGACTCGACTTCCATAATTCGATAATCCCAAATATTAGTTCGTGCCTTTAATTGACTTAGATACTTATAAAGAAACCCTTACTGCATTGCTTTGGAAAAATACCGAACTGAGTTCCTTCACAATAATAATAGCAATAAATTATTTTTATTGGTCATTATTTGGTAGAATTATACTCTCCATAAGTAGGAGTCCATTGAGATTTTTGAGACCTAACTGGTTTAAGAGATTCTCTCAAACTAGCTAGCTTTGTAGTTTGGTGGGCAGTTAAAATATTCAACCAACCAATGGATGGGTGTCCAAGGTAGCTCCTTTATCTTGAGACAAAGCCTTATGTATTTATGTATTTCATTATAGTTTAATACATAGCTATCAACACAGTTTTATGTGTCCAATAAATACCTACTCTCAAGGTTGCTTAACATGGTACCAAATTTGGATTGAGCTTGACAACATCATGGGCAGGCTCGGGATAATGTGGAGAATAGAGTAGAGTTGTTGTAAATAGTTGTTTCTTTGAGCTTATTTGACCTCCTACAATTTACTCCTTACCCCTCACTCCGTGGCTTCTCCCATTTGGCCACCCTCTTGTTCCCCTCTCTCATTGACCTTTTGGTCTTGTATTCTTGTCGTGGCTTTCTCCATGCCCCGTCAACATGCACGTGTCAATCAAGTGAACCATATTATTAGGAGAGGGCTTCTTGGGGTCACTCTTGCACCACCACCGCTTGGAAAAAGTAACTGTTGAGTTTCAAGACCTTACTCTATGCCCCATTTCGGGAGAGATAGCTTGCATGGAACATGAGGGAGTGTAAGTGTGATAACTGTTAGCCTCCTGCCGCAACAGGTTACTCATATTTCATGATTGACATTTTACAGGCCAAATATGTCATACTTTGCATGCTGCAATGCTCCATATTTGCTAAATAGTCACCAAGCAAAGAAGGCTACTCACAGTTCATCTAACTGCTTTCCAAATTTTGAAAAGTTGTTCCAGTTTTGTACAGTTTTCAGCTAAAGGGAGGTCCAAACAGCTTAATCTTGGTTTCCCTAGGTTTCAATTTCCTGTTTTAGAATATAGAGAATGAAAATCTGTCCAAACAGCTTAATCTTGGTAGATTCTTAGATAGGTAGAGAATCAAAGGAGCCCAACTGCTTAATTTGGTTCCTTGGAAGAAATAAGGGTAGTTTTTAGATAGGAAGGCATAAAAAGAAAAGCTGAAATGCTGGGTCTACAAGTCTAAGTGCACCCAAACTGAAAGAAGAAAAAATGTTAGGTAAGTAGGCTGGGTAGGTAGTTTTGAGGTTGCAGAATCTTGATGTCTGTTCATTACCATGTTTTAAAGTATCATCTCTACTCAGATCATAGTCATCTACATTTTTCATATGAAGAAGCTCAAACCAGGCATAACTAAATTCCCTTTCTCCCTCTCCCCCAAGTCATTAACTAATCTCCCCAAAAAGAGGTCAAGATCTTCTTGACATCTCTTAGTTTCATCATTTTTCATGTCATTTAGCCTGGGTGAAGATCTGCTTCACTCAAGGAGGATCCATACTTTCTCTATAAGGTTCTATCTCCCCGTTGAAGCCTAAGATCTCTAAAACTTAGCGCTTTCTTGACATCTCCATATTAATTGCTGACATTATTGTTTAACTCCCTATATTTTCCCCATCCCTCTACTAAAACTATGAAAATTATCCCCTTAAGTAAATATTCCGTCCCCCTGGTTGAAAATAACCATAAGTACCCCCGGGAATTGCTCATTTTATCTGAAACTTGGCAAAAACCCTCATGCTGCCCCTTCAAACCATCTTCTAATGCACTAGACTCCTTCCAAAGCATAAAATTCCTCTTTAGGTTGTCGGACCCCTTCCGAGGCCTCAAATACTCTTCAAACGCACGTACTCAGTCCTTCCGATCGCAATAAACCCTTGCTGATTTCCTTAAACCTTCTTCTGATCCTGGTGAGCCATCTCGCATCGGCATATCGCAATATTTTTACCACATAGGTATGCCCCATTCCTTGTTGCCCGATGCGATATCGCGATATCGGCGATCGGCAGTCGCGAGGATCGCATTTCCAAAATAAATACCTTCTCGTTCCCCGCCGATGCGATATTGCAATCGGATAGGAAGAAGTTTATCGCATCGCAGTAACATATGAATCACCCTGTCACGTCACCTCGATGACGTCATCCGCCGTACAGCTGACGTCATGCTGACGTCAGCAGCCAAAGGAAAGGAAAAAACGTGCAAGCACGAAAGTCGAGCTTCAGAGCTCTAGAACAAGAAACAGAGGCAGTTTTCGATGCGCGATTAGCGCGAAGCGCTAATCGCACATCGCTATGGAAAATGAGCGATATTGGGGAATCTTTAGGGAATCTTTTGATTCCTTGGCCCTTTTTGCACCGAAAAAGCCCGAAATTGCCCGATTTTGCCAAATTAAATGGATTTGAAGACAAGGAGAGACCAAAGACAGAGATTAAAGAGTATCAGATCAAATCTACAGAGAGAAAGCACGTCAAAGAGTATCAGATCAAATCTGCAGAGAGAAAGCACGTCAAAGAGTATCAGATCAAATCTGCAGAGAGAAAGCACGTCAAAGAGTATGAGATCAAGTCTGGAGAGAGAAAGCACGTCAAAGAGTATTAGTAAGCGGCGGAGACCATCAATGTAGCGGCAAAGAGTATCAGCGAAGATCTTAACAGCGGCCCAAAGCAGGAGAAAATTAAATACCCTCCAGCAAAGTCAAAAAAGAGGGCGAGGCCACTCAAAACTCTCAAATCACAGTTGTTGCACATTTAACTCACACCAGAACAGAACTGCAACTCCCAAAGCATAGTTATTCCAGCAGTACTGCATCGAGCCTCCAAGGGCCACATTACACTCTTTCTGATCCAGCTACCTCTGACACAGCTCAATAGATATTTACCTGCATTTAATTTTGACACAATTTTAGGTTTAGAAAAGCTCTTTTTGCAGACCTGTTCTAGGTCAATTGTAATAAATAGTTTGAGATATTTGCACTATAAAGAGAGCCCTCAATACTGTATTAAGGGTTGGTTGGTTGGTCAACAAGCTATCTTTAGCCAATTTTGCTCCAGGAGAGACTCGCACTGTAATACCTGATGGTTTCTATAATCAAAGACTGCTTATGAGCTTTGGAGAAAGGATTGTTCACTGTGTTTACCAGTTGAAGAGTGATTATGGAATTCTCGTGCTGTTACATAACTCAATAAGTGCTTCTTACCTCTGTTTTCCATTCATAAGTTACCATCTAAATAGTAGAAAAGAAGATTAGCTTAGGATTTGTTTAAATACACTCTATGCTCAATTTCTACTATTTCTTTATGTTTTCCTCGGTTTAGGCATAAATATGAATTCCACATGGCTCATGTTTGCCCTAACCTTAGACAGTTATCCAGGGATTCTTCATTGCCCCTAGATAGAGATCATCTTTCCCTCTGTTAAGTTAAATGAGAGATTCTTAAGTGCCTGTCATTCCTTACATATCATTCATCCTTTTAGTTTGAAGATTGTGTTATGTGCAGCTATCCTGCTCCATATTTCTCTTATGACCAAAAAAACCCACTGGTAATCCTAACCCATGACTCCATGCCCAATGGTTTGAAACTTATCTCTTCATGAATTGCCTCTCTACCTTAAAGCATTTTCCTTCCATCCAAACACAAACAAAAACCCCTAAAATAATCAACAAATTTAAATCATTAAGATAGAGCCCTCTCTGATTGCAGGTGGGCTAGAACTTGCAATCCAAAGATTGGTTTGTGGTTACCTCGGCCGTATCCCTACAGGAGCCTAGGGACAACTTGAGTGATAACATAATGGCGACTCCACTGGGGACTTCCTTAGATAATCTCATTAAACCAGTCTGTAGCTCCACAGAGGAAGAAACCGACCTTTGAAAGTCTCGGTCGACCTATGTTTTTAGAAAAATTTCCCAAAAAATAGATTAGAAGCTGGCTCCTAAAAAGCAAACGCGTGATACACGATCAAATCCTGATCCAAATCACCCAGTTTTTTTTGAAAATCGGAACTTAATTCCTAAGATCATTAGAAAACAAAAGCAAAAAGAAGACCCAACTGCTACGAGTCCTGAAACAGTTCAGCCAAGCAGTGTTCCAACCCTTGTCAAAGTTTTATTCCGGTCAACCGCAAGTTCCCCTGGTTCATCACCTCCTTCTCCAAGCAGCTCTCTACACCTCCATCCTATACTCCTACTACCACTACTACTCCTTCTACCCCGGTTGTTCCTGTTATCCCCGCTGACCTAGATTTTCCGCTTATCCCCATCATCATGGGTAGATATGCGCCCTTACAGTTGCCTGCTAATCCCGGGGCTATGCCTCAGGACTACCAGTCAAAAATCACCTATTTTGATGGCACGAACTCCTGCACCACCCTACAGCATACAAAGAAAATGCAGGATTATTTCGAGAGTTATGAAATTGATGATGACAGTGTGAGAATGAAGATTTTTGTCCAAAGTTTGACCGGTGATGTCAGAACCTGGTTTAGGGCACTTACACCCAATTCCATATTAAACCCTAAAGCATTATACTAGGCATTTATTAAGAGATGGGAGAAAAAGAAAGATCCCCTACACATACTATCTGAGTATGATACTATCAAAAGAGGACCTCAGGAAATAGTTTGGATTACTGTGAAAGGTTTAATAATGTTTACAATGCAATACCACAAAATTTAAGACCTGCACCTGATCTTTCTTTGTACAAATTCCCTGATGGCTTTGATGCTGAGATGGCATATCAGTTAAGGGAAAGAGCCCCTCAAAGCCTTGCAAAAATGCAAGATGTTGTTGTTAGTGTGGAGGCAAATCTAATTGCTAAAAGAAACAGAGCTAGAACTAAGAGAAGAACCACTTTCAAAGAAGAACCCTCAGCCTTCGATCAGAAGCTAGATACTATCATCAGTGACATCCACAGGCTGGGAGACAGAGTAAACAATGTTGAGAGGAAAACTTCATGGGAAGGTCAACATCCCAATACCATAAGGAACCCGAACTTCAGAAAAACTCAAAACATAAACGCTGGAAGGGCCAGTCCCGACCATGATATTAGGCCTCCTTTCCAAGAAAATTATGCGGAAGCATCTACATCCACTAAGCCCACAGATGGGATGCATATGAACTTGATAGATTCGGAAAATGAACAGCAAATCTTTCTTTCTGAGGAGGACCATGAATACCTTGATGTAAAACAGTTTCACACCAAGTCAGGAGAGTCTTTCGATTTCAAACAAGGCTATGATACTGCTGTGTACGAGGTACACAAGCAATACAAATTAAGAACAAGGACCATTGATGTTCCCTCATCTAGCAGAACAAAAGATAGCAAACAACTCAACAAAATTAAAGGAAATATCACCATAAATCAACCAGATAACAGCTTTGTCCCAAGCCTGCATCAGGTAACTGTGGAGGATGTAACAGACACACACTCTCCTATTGATCGACCTCTACCTACCTCCTCCCAAAAAGAAAATCTAAACGACACTCCAAAAAGTCTTCCCAAAGCACAAATACCACAAACTTTCATACATCATGACATTGACATTCCAAAGGAAAACATAGAGAGTATGCCTGAAAAAGAGAAATATGTCGCTATCAACGCCATGAATTCATTGGAAAAACCATTTATTCTAGAAGCACAGATTGGAAAACTCAAGATATCCATTCCCCTCTCAGAACTTGCCAAACATGATGTATATAGGCAACAAATTCAAAGGTCACTTCAACTACCAGAGGTAAGGGATGATGTAAACGTTTTAGATGATACCCCTGAGCTGCTTTTTGGTCCAGAAGTTAACGGAAAATCAACATATGGACCTATTCCACCTTTCTATGTTAGTCTGCATATACATGACAAAATACTGCATAATGCTATGTTTGACTCAGGTGCCTCACATAACCTTATGCCCAAAGCTGTAATGGAAAGGTTGAACATTGATGTCACAAGACCGTACAAAGATCTATATTCCTTTGACTCAAGTCAAGTCAAATGTTTAGGCTTGATCAAAGTCCTTTGTGTCTCTCTAGTCCAGTTCGCCAACAAGACAATCTTAATGGATGTAGTAGTTTCCCTCAAAGTATGGTATGCTCCTATCCAGATCGTGGGGAGCAAAATTGCAAGGGTCCCTTCAACTCGACCTCTCTTATGCCACTATATCTGTCTTTGTGCAACCAAAGAGACTATATAGAGAAACGTTAATGAAGTATGTGGTAAGCAGTGAGGAAAAGCCCCAAAATTTTCCAATTTACTCAATCGACTCCGATATGGATTTTTTTATTTTATTTAATGATAACACCAGCCCTCCAACTAATGATAAGCCGTTATCCTTGGAGCCAGAAACGTACATCAATGAGGAATTAGTTGCCAATACCCACGAAATTGTCTCAACAGTCAAGACAACCAACAAATAGCAAGAAGAACATCCCGAAACAGAAATTATAAGTTTGCCCGATCCTCAAAAAACTGAAACTCTCAATACAAACCTCAAACAAGAAGTCACATGGTATTTGGAGTTTGATGGTTCGGTTAACAAGTTAGGAGCAGGGGCCAAAGTATGGATTTACAATACACATGATAATCACGCACAAGGCCATGCCTATAGACTCATTTTCAGATGTACAAACAACATGGCAAAGTATGAAGCTCTTCTCTTAGGCCTTAAGCTGCTCAAAGTCCTAGTAGCTACTAAAGTGTCCATCCTAGGTGACTCTGACTTGATTATACAACAAATGAAAGGTAACTTTGTCGCTAATGATAGCAGAATGAGAGCTTACAGAGCTGCTGCCACCGAATTACTCAATGCCTTCAGTGAATTCAAGCTTGCCAAAATTGCACGAGATCACAATATTCATGCCCACAGTTTAGCAACCTTCGCTAGCACATGCAAGCTTCCCTTTGGCCCAAATCACCATTTCACTGCTGAAATAAAACACAGACCTTCAGTCCCTCACAATGTCAAGGATTGGTAGGTATTTCAAAAGGATGACCAGATTAACAGTTTGTTAACTCTTGAGGACGAATTTTCCAACACAAACATTGACATGGATGCCATGACCGACTCACAATAGCTAGCAGAAGAAAATCGCCTGATTGTAATAGATGCAACAGCTAAACAAATCATTAACCCAACTGTTTTTAACAATACAAATATAGAACAGCTGAAACAAATCTGTTTAAAGGAAACAGCCAAAGCAGAGGATGAGTTTATTGATCTAAAGAGTAATGTTCTACCTGTCGACCTTACTCCATTGGAAGACATGTTTGATGACAATGATGTGCCCAAAAAGCCAAAGATGCAACCTCTGAATGCTGCTATAGAAGAACACAACATAGGAACAACAGAGCAGCCTAGAATGATTAAGTTGTCCAAAAATTTGCCCCCTGATCAAAAACCGAAACACGTGGATTTGTTTAAAGAATTCCAAGATGTATTTGCCTGGAGTTATGAGGACTTGAAGTCCTATGACACCTCAGTGATCCAACATACCATTCCCTTAAAACCAAATCAAAAACCGTTCAAACAGAAACTTAGAATAATCAACCCCATGCTTCTTCCCCTTATTGAAAAGGAAATAAAGATAATGCTTGAAGCAGGCATCATTGCACCCATCAGATTCTCTGAATGGGTATCCAATTTAGTTCCCACTAGAAAAAAAACAGGAGAGATAAGACTGTGTGTAGACTTAAGAAATTTAAACCAGGTCTCTCTTGAAGACCACTACCCTTTTCCCAAAATGGACCATATCTTACAAAGAGCAGTGGGTTCCTCTAGAATTTCTTTACTAGATGGATTTTCAGGATTTAATCAGATACTTGTTCACCCGGATGACCAAGACAAGATAGCCTTTACCACACCGTGGGGAACATTTAAGTACGTTAAAATGCCTTTCGGGCTGAAAAACGCTGGTGCTACCTTTCAAAGGGCAATGGATATTGCATTTGCCAAGGAGATACATGAGTTCCTCATAGTTTACCTTGATGACCTAACCCCATTCTCCAAATCTGACCAAGAGCACCTTAATCACTTAAGGCAAATTTTCATGACATGCAGGAAATATGGCATTTCCTTGAATCCTAAGAAGTCCCTGTTTGCCCTTGAAGAAGGTAAGCTTCTAGGCCATATCATATCAAAAGACAGGATTAGAATTGATCCTGAAATAATTCAAGCTATCCTTCAAATCCCCTATCCAAGAAACATAAAAGAACTGCAAGCATTCCTTGGGAAGATCAATTTCCTAAGGAGATTTATCCCAAACCTAGCCGAGCTAATAAGGCTATTGAGCAACATGTTGAAGAAGGATTCCAAGGTAAAATGGTCTCTTGGAACCAAGCAGGCTTTTGAGAGTATAAAAACTGCCTTAACTCAAACACCTGTCCTCACCAGTCCTCAATTCGACAAAGACTTTATCATTTTTTCCTGTGCATTTGAACACATTATAGCTGTTGTCCCTTTGCAGAAAGATGATCAAGGTAACGAAAAGCTAATTGCTTTCTTCAGCCGAGCTTTGAGAGATGCACCGTTGAAATATCAGATTATGGAAAAGCAAGCTTACGCCCTGGTCAAAGCCATCAAAGATTTCAGAATTTACATCTTATACTCCCACGTAATCGCCTATGTCCCTAACACTGTTGTAAAGGATATATTAACTCAAGAGGGACTAGAAGGCAAAAGAGGCAAGTGGATTGCCAGCATCCTTGAATACGACATTGAAATAAAACCCACCAAGCTGATAAAAGGACAAGGTTTAGCCAAACTAATGTCCGAAACAAACTTCCAGGCCTTAGACATTAATCAACTGGACAATGAACTGGAGTTGGCGACTCCACAAATCAGTGAAACCATTTTGCAATCCCCATGGTATGCTGATATTTGCTTTGTATTTTTAAACCTGTGTGCTCCCCCAGGATTGTCCAGAACCAAGAAAAGAGTTTTAAGGATGAAATCATCAAACTTTTGTGTCATAGATGGTGCTTTGTTTTGGAAAAATCATGAAGGTATTTTGCTTAATTGTTTAACTATGAATGAAACTAACAGCATCATGAAAGAATTCCATGCAGGGGACTGTGGGGGACACTTAAGATCTTAAGGGCTGGTTATTACTGGCCCTCTCTATTTGCAGATGTAAAAAAGTTTGTTGTCTCATGCCACAAATGCCAAATCTTTGAAGGTAAAAGAAAATTACTGCCCTTGCCCCTGAAGCCCATTTCAACAGAGAAACCTTTTCAACAATGGGGTCTCAACTTCATTGGAGAAATTCATCCCTCTTCCTCAGGCCAGCACAAGTGGATTTTGACAGCCATCGATTATTTCACTAAGTGGATTGAAGCCATTCCATGTAGACAAGCCAACGATTCCACCATTATCCAATTCCTTGAGAGCAATATCCTTTCCAGATTCGGCTGCCCCGAGAAAATCATCACTGACAACACTGCTGCTTTCAAATCCAAAAAGATGATCAACTTCTGCCATAAATACCACATTACCTTAGGCCACTCCACAGCTTACTACCCTCAAGGTAATGGCTTGGCCGAATCTTCCAATAAAAGCCTCATCAATATCATAAAGAAATTGCTGGAGGAAAACAAAAAGAACTGGCATAGGAAGCTCACAAATGCTCTATGGGCAGA
>APFE030678310.1:25372-41354 GCA_000404065.3 Pinus taeda
AGACTTTCCACCAAGAAATCCATTGGGATGAGCCCTTATGAACTTGTATATGGCATGGAAGCCAAATTTCCTTCATCTTTGGGCATTCCTACTATTAAATTGTTGCAGGAAATTCAGGCTAAACCGAATGACATGCAGAGAAGAGTTAATCAAACCATTCATCTTCAACAAACCAGAGAGCAAGTCTTTGACAGAGCTCAAATACTGCAAAAAAAACTCAAAAAAATGTTTGATAAGAAGGCTAAAGCAGAAGATTTCTGGGTGGGCAGCAAAGTTCTAAGATGGGATTCAAGAAGAGAGGACAAGGGCAAACATGCAAAATTCGATTTTCTGTGGAAAGGTCCATACATTATCAGCGCTGTGCAAGGAAACAATACCTATTTGCTCAGATCTCCAGATGGCAGCACAACTGAAGAAGGCCCTATCAATGGCCGAATGCTAAAGCACTACAATGATCCTTTTGATTGAAAAGAGTAGGTGGTGTTATATTCTGTACATAGAATGTTTGTATATATCATCATTTTGATTTTATTTTTGTAAGAATCCATGAATGCTAAAGCATGCAGAATAAAGCAGGCAGTGCTTTACAGTTTAACAGCAGCACAAGTGAAGGAAAAAGCTGTTACCAGTCCAAACGTTCAAATCAATCCAATAGTCAGCACTAGCAAGTTCAAAGCACAACCATAACAGAAGGATCAAGGCAATCTGACCTGTTGTTCTTGACTTCTCACAAGGAAAAGCCATCCCCAAGTGGAGCCATTGTTAGCCTCCTGCTGCAGCAGGTTACTCATATTTCATGATTGACATTTTACATGCCAAATATGTCATACTTTGCATGTTGCAATGATCCATATTTGCTAAACAGACACCAAGAAAAGAAGGCTACTCAGAGTTCATCTAACTGCTTTCCAAATTTTGAAAAGTTATTCCAGTTTTGTACAATTTTCAGCTAAAGGGAGGTCCAAACAACTTAATCTTGGTCTCCCTAGGTTTCAATTTCCTGTTTTAGAATATAAAGAATGAAAATATGTCCAAACATCTTAAACTTGGCAGATTCTTAGATAGGTAGAGAATCAAAGGAGCCCAACTGCTTAATCTGGGTCCTTGGAAGAAATAAGGGTAGTTTTTAGATAGGAAGGCATAAAAAGAAAAGTTGAAATGCTGGATCTGCATGTCTAAGTGCACCCAAACTGAAAGAAGAAATTTTTTTAGGTAAGTAGGCTGGGTAGGTAGTTTTGAGGTTGCAAAATCTTGATGTCTATTCATTACCATGTTTTAAAGTATCATCTCTACTCATATCACAGTCATGAAGCATTTTTCATATGAAGAAGCTCAAACCAGGCATAACTAACTTCCCTTTCTCCCTCTCCCCCAAGTCATTAACTAATTTCCCCAAAAATAGGTCAAGATCTGCTTGACATCTCTTAGTTTCATCATTTTTCATGTCATTTAGCCTGGGTGAAGATCTGCTTCACTCAAGGAGGATCCATACTTTCTCTATAAGGTTCTATCTCCCCGTTGAAGCCTAAGATATCTAAAACTTAGCGCTTTCTTGACATGTCCATATTAACTGCTGACATTATTATTTAACTCCCTATATTTTCCCCATCCCTCTACTAAAACTATGAAAATTATCCCCTTAAGTAAATATCCCCTCCCCTAGTTGAAAATAACCATAAGTACCCCCGGGAATTGCTCAGTTTATCTGAAACTTGGCAAAAACCCTCATGCTGCCTCTTCAAACCATCTTCTAATGCACTGGACTCCTTCCAAAGCATAAAATTCCTCTTTAGGTTGTCGGACCCCTTCCGAGGCCTCAAATACTCTTCAAACGCACATACTCACTCCTTCCGATCGCAATAAACCCTTGCTGATTTCCTTAAGCCTTCTTCCGATCCTGGTGAGCCATCTCGCATCGGCATATCGCAATATTTTTACCACATAGGTGTGCCCCATTCCTTGTTTCCCAATGCGATATCACGATATCGGTGATCGGCAGTCGCGAGCATCGCATTTCCAAAATAAATACCTTCTCGTTCCCCGCCGATGCGATATTGTGATCACATCGGAAGAAGTTTATCGCATCGCAGTAACATATGAATCACCCTACCACATCACCTCGATGACGTCGTCCGCCGTACAACTGACGTCAGCAGCCAAAGGAAAGGAAAAAACGCGCAAGCAATAATTCGAGCTTCAGAGCTCCGGAACAAGAAATGGAGGCAGTTTTCGATGTGCGATTAGCGCGAAGCGCTAATCGCACATCGCTACGGAAAATGAGCGATATTGGAGAACCTTTAGGGAATCTTTTGATTCCTTGGCCCTTTTTGCACCGAAAAAGCCCGAAATTGCCCGATTTTGCCAAACTAAATGGATTTGAAGACAGGGAGAGACCAAAGACAGAGATTAAAGAGTATCAGATCAAATCTGCAGAGAGAAAGCACGTCAAAGAGTATCAGATCAAATCTACAGAGAGAAAGCACGTCAAAGAGTATCAGATCAAATCTACAGAGAGAAAGCACGTCAAAGAGTATCAGATCAAATCTGCAGAGAGAAACCATGTCAAAGAGTATCAGTAAGCGGCGAAGACCATCAATGTAGTGGCAAAGAGTATCAGCGAAGATCTTAACAGCGGCCCAAAGTAGGAGAAAATTAAATACCCTCTAGCAAAGTCAAAAAAGAGGGCGAGGCCACTCAAAACTCTCAAATCACGGTTGTTGCACATTTAACTCACACCAGAACAGAGCTGCAACTCCCGAAGCATACTTATTCCAGCAGTACTGCATCGAGCCTCCAAGGGCCACATTGCACTCTTTTTGATCCAGCTACCTCTAACACAGTTCAATAGATATTTACCTGCATTTAATTTTGGCACAATTTTAGGTTTAGAAAAGCTCTTTTTGCAGACCTATTTTAGGTCAATTGTAATAAATAGTTTGAGATATTTGCGCTATAAAGAGAGCCCTAAATACTGTATTAAGGGTTGGTTGGTTGGTCAACAAGCTATATTTAGCTAATTTTGCTCCAGGAGAGACTCGCACTATAATACCTGATGGTCTCTATAATCAAAGACTGCTTATGAGCTTTGGAGAAAGGATTGTTCACTGTGTTTACCGGTTGAAGAGTGATTATGGAATTCTCGTGCTGTTACATAACTCAATAAGTGCTTCTTACCTCTGTTTTCCATTCATAAGTTACCATCTAAACAGCATAAAAGAAGATTAGCTTAGAATTTGTTTAAATACACTCTATGCTCAATTTCTGCTGTTTCTTTATGTTTTTCCTCGGTTTAGGCATAAATATGAATTCCACATGGCTCATGTTTGCCCTAACCTTAGACAGTTAATCCAGGGATTCTTCATTGCCCCTAGATAGAGATCATCTTTCCCTCTGTTAAGTTAAATGAGAGATTCTTAAGTGCCTCTCATTCCTTACATATCATTCATCCTTTTAGTTTGAAGATTGTGTTATGTGAAGCTATCCTGCTCCATATTTCTCTTATGACCAAGAAAACCCACTGGTAATCATAACCCATGACTCCATGCCCAATGGTTTGAAACTTATCACTTCATGAATTGCCTCTCTGCCTTAAAGCATTTTCCTTCCATCCAAACTCAAACAAAAATCCCTGAACCAAAAGCTAGCCTAAAATCATCAACAAATTTAAATCATTAAGAGAGAGCCCTCTCTGATTGCAGGTGGGCTAGAACCTGCAATCCAAAGATTGGTTTGTGGTTACCTCGGCCGTATCCCTACAAGAGCCTAGGGACAACCTGAGTGATAACAATAACAACTTTCGGATACTCAGATTCTTACCAAGTTGGTTGACTAGGTGCTAAAGTGGGCCACACACAAGGATGTTTCAACCAATACATGTATTCTATCGACTTACACTAGCATCTAAAGTTTCTCCTTGGTCATATTCTAATTGACCACTTTGAGCACAAAGTTGACATCCTTCACATTTTGGAGCGCATCCACTATCCTATGAGAGACCTAGATCAACGTTTCGATCATGATCAACATTTGGGCATCGCTCCTCTGATTTGCACAATCCTGGCAACAGTCAACCTCCAATACAGGTTGCTGCCACTAATTATGATTTGTCTACTTAATTTAGATCATGCCCCTACATATTCTGAATTTTAATCTTATCATATGTTTCACTAACCTATCTAGCTTGGTTTCAGTTTACATCTTACTCTTCCTAACGTTTTGAATATTTTGATATCCTATGCCTCAATGTGAAGAGTGGAATTTTGGTTATGGTGTAACTTTCTTAGTTAAAAACCTACCTAGGATATTCAACTCTTTTATGTACATTCCAGTTTAGAAAAAAAACAAAAAATTACCCAGAAATAAATTGGTCTTGTGGGCAAGTTTTTTGGTTTGTCGATCTTTCTGTCATCATCAATTTAACAAGTTTGTACGAGAATAAAGGAGCATTTCTGCCATGGTGATTCGATCTATTGATAGTGTGGGGTTTGCTGATTTATTCATCTAAAGCAAGTTTCCCACTCTGACAAAAAAATACCATCTATAAAGAGGAGAAGAGTCTGTGTGTGAGTATGGGAGGATGATGCTATTATGAATTCACTGTGTGGCGCTGTTCAAGTAGAACGGCGTGATGTAGAGGACAACCGAGATTTGTAGAATCCATTGGAGGAAAAATCATTACTGGGGATAGAGAGAAATCAATGCGTTGAATAGCTGGGTTGAGAGCTCGTGGTGAAAGTCATAAACAGTAATGCATACAATCGTAGGAAATTTCCTGCGTGAAGTTCTCTGGATGACAAATATGAATTGTGTTGTGGCGTTGTGGGGAACATAATTGCTACTGCGTGATTGTAACTGAGAACAATGGAAGCAACAAATTTCCAGAGGAAAGCATCAGGAACATAGTTGAAGGGATCAAATGCATATTTTCCTGAGGTAAAGGCGATGTCGGAAAGACCAACTGCAGTTCAATGTTTGGCATTTTGCTGGCCAAAGTGAATCCTTCGATGTTGATTATTTCAACAAATGCTGCCCACAACTTGAGCAATTTATTCCAACAGAAGTACACTATAACTCCCACTATAGTGTAGGGATTCCTGAACCTTTATGACATAGACGTGGGCGCCTATTGAGGAGATCTCTCTGGTACCATGATTGATTTGCGAAAAAATTGAGGCCTCCTCAGCAATGCCAATAATGAAGCAGTTAATGGAAGATTCATATCGTCGCCCTCTCTTAGATTCGTGAGCATGGTGGTAGCGAATCAGTTTTCCATTTTAAATGAAATAATCAAATTTGGTGCGGCTTCCATGAAGGATGGTGTCATACAGGCGATGTTTAGTTCATTAGTCCAAGAGGGGAGATAGTGTTGCATGCTGCTGTGTAAAGCCATGTGAAAGAGTTCTCATTGTCAAGGAAGTGTCCAGAACGACGCTCTGTCGTGTGCTTGTAGATGTGAAGTAGATGCCTCTCTATTTCTGATCGAGATCATTGGAATTGTGTTTCTCTCTTTCTTTGTTTCTAAGTGTGAGTGGAGTCACTCGTAAACTGGGCTACGAAGTGAAGACTTTTCATGTTTAGTGTTGAAATATTAATTTCAACTTGCCGTGCAGCAGCATTAAAACGACGATTATAAACCATTTGCGAAAACCATTAAATCTCATTGACCACTTTTGTTGTGAAGGTGGTTTTCGTACAAACGCGCCTGATGCAATAAAATTTTGTGATGCGTCCAACTGTACATTCACCAAAACAACTTTCCATCGAGACATAAAGTTCGGTAACAAAGGGCCTTACGATATTCACCTCAACCGTTGGATTTTTTTAGGGCAGATCAATGGTTGACGGACATCTCAGACCTGCAGCAAATAAATTTTCACATTGCGTAAAAATTTTGCTTGACCGCCGTAAAAGTATTTAATGCAAAGTTATTGTGATAGGTAAAATGTTGGCCCAAACTTTAAATTTTAATGTTTTTATTTCCTACGAAGGTATGGCAAATTTAAAATAGGTATGGGCATAGCATATAGTTTTTAATTATATTTTTTTAAATTCAGGGGTGTAAGTTTTGTTTTACTGAACAAGTAAAACACATTGTAATGTTTTTTTATGGTCAATTTTTTTTGGAATGAAATGCACAGCAGTGCGAAGTAGTGAATATAGAAAAACAGGGGAAGCAATGTGCAGGTGAAAAACACACATAGTAGTGCGAATGTAAAAGTGGACTTATGTAATGGAAAGAAAAATGCATAGCAGTGCGAGGTAAAAATATTTGCAGCAGAGCATATGTAAGGAATTTATTTTACCGCAGTAAATCCATGTAATTTTTGTTTTCACACAGCAGTGAATGTAAAAGAAATTTTTACACACAGTGGTGTAAAATTTCAAAGGAGACAAAGTAATTTTGTTAAAATGTTTTGGTGAATCCTTCTAAGTGAAAGAGGATGAATCTTGTATCAGGAATCTTATTTTTAATGAATACAAAGCTTTTTATGGGTGTGTAATACTCTGTTCTCAGAAATGTTTTAAGCTTCCCTGTGCTAAAGATCCTGGAGAAAAACAGAGCATTGTCTCTGTGTGCAGTTTGTTTGTTTGTTTTTGGGATTTTACCAGAAAAAATCCCCAACATTGGTATCAGAGCAGATCTAGGCTCTTTGAAGGTGTCAAAGAAGCTGAAGGAAGGAGTTTTTTGGCTGCAGCAGTTTCTCAGCAAAGTGAAGAGGATCCAGGTATTTCTCAAATTAGTTTCTTGTGTTACTACTGAAGAGACAGTGAGTATTCTTAAAAAAAAGAAACACAGTCAGTTATTTGAATCATAGTTTAGAGTGCTAGAATGGCCAGCACTAGCACCAGCATGGCTATGTTTAATCCTCAATTCCCACAGTTCAATGGGAAAAACTATGACTATTGGGAAATAACCATGAGAGCCCTGTTTCCCTGTCAAGATTTATGGGAACTTGTTGAAGATGGTTTTGAAGAACCATCAGATGAAAATGAGTTTAATAGGTTAACTCAGGCAAAGAAAGATCTGCTGAAGAGCAAAAGGAAAAATGACTCAAAAGCCCGTGTATTTTTGTATCAAGCAGTGGACCAAAGTGTGTTTCCAAGGATAGCAGCAGCTAAGACATCCAAAGAAGCATGGCAAACCCTCAAGACAGCCTATAAAGGCATGGAGAAAGTGAAGACAGCAAAACTACAGTTGCTGAGAAGAGATTTTGAGAATCTGTGCATGAAGGAGTCAGATAACATTGACTCATTCTTCAGACATGTGATTGGTTTGGTCACACAAATGAGGACTCATGGAGAAGTTCTTAAAGAAAGGAGGATTGTGGAGAAACTATTGAGGGTCCTACCCTCAAAGTTTAATGTGATTGTCACCACCATAGAAGAGACAAAGGATCTCTCAAACTTTTCAGTTGATGAACTTCATGCATCACTGATAACACATGAGCAGAGGTTGAGTAGAAATGAAAATTCATCTCTAGAGCAAGCCTTCAAGACCCAGATGTCCTTTGGAAGAGGAAGAGGCAGAAGCCAAAACAAAGGTAGAAGGAACAGCCCAACAAATGCTCAAGGAAGAGGCAGCAATCCAAATCAGAACCAAGGCCAAGGCAGCAGCCAACAAAGTGGACATCATCATGCTCAAGGACAAAGGTATGAAAAATCCAATTTCCAATGTTATTACTGTAAAAAATATGGGCACTATGCCAGTGAATGTAGGAAGAAGCAACATGATATGAGTAATAGACCAAATGCAAATGTCACTAGAGAAAACATCAGTCAAGATAATGTGTTGTTAGCTTGTAACATGGTTGAAACAAATAGTGAAGACATATGGTTTTTAGACTCAGGTTGTAGCAACCATATGACAGGAAACATAGCTTTGTTTTCTGCTTTAGATCAAAATGTGAAATCAGAAGTCACACTTGGGATTGATAGCAAAATTTTTGTTATGGGAAAAGGAGAAGTCAAAATATTTACAAAGAAGGGTGAAAAGAAAACCATAGTAGATGTCTACTATGTCCCTGGAATGAGATGTAACCTCTTGAGTATTGGACAGCTTGTCCATAAGGGTTACAATGTTTATTTTGTGAATGATGTATGCACCATCATGGATAGGGCACCTAGCAAACGATGCATTGTTGAAGTGAATATGACAAAGAACATAATGTTCCCTCTTAGAATTAGAGCAGATTTGAAAAACAAAGAAGTTATTGCAGCAGTTACCCAAGAGGCTTTCCAAAACATGCCAAAGGATGAAAATTGGTTGTGGCACTTGAGATTTGGACATCTCAATTTTGGAGGTCTTAATTTGTTGAGTAGAAAAGGAATGGTAAGAGGATTACCATTGATAGAGAAACTAGACAACCTTTTTGAAGGCTACATCTTGGGGAAGCAACAAAGAGAAAGTTTTCCTTCAGGGAAAAGCATAAGGGCAAAGGCACCCTTAGAGATTGTCCACTCAGATGTATGTGGACCGATGCAAACTCCATCACTAGCAGGCAGCCAATATTTTCTAACATTCATTGATGATTTTACAAGAAAAACTTGGGTATATTTCCTTAAGAACAAAAGTGAAGTGTTTGAAAAATTCCAAAATTTCAAAGCACTTGTTGAAAACCAAAGTGGGTTGCATATCAAAGTCTTGAGAACTGACAGAGGAGGTGAGTATATCTCCAAGGAATTCCTACGATTTTGTAGAGAAAATGGAATTCATAAGCAATTCACAGCTAGGTCCACCCCACAGCAAAATGGAGTTGCTAAAAGGAAGAATGGGACCATCATGGACATGGCGAGGAGCATGTTGAAGGCAAAGCATTTGCCAAATGAGTATTGGGCTGAAGCTGTAAATTGTGCAGCATATATTTTGAACAGGTGTCCTACAAAAGCAGTGATGAACAAAGTGTCGGAATAAGCATGGAGCGGGAGAAAGCAAGGAGTCACCCACATGAGAGTTTTTGGATGTGTGGGTTATGCACACATTCCAGATCAGCTAAGGAGGAAGTTGGACAGCAAAGGGGAGAAATGTATTTTCATTGGATACAGTGAGGAATCCAAAGCATATAGGTTGTATATCCCATCTACCAAGAAATTTTTTGTAAGCAGAGATGTTCAGTTCATTAAGGAGGAAGCTTGGGATGGAAGCATAGAGAAAACAGTGAATGTTAAAAACTGTTTGTCTCATGATGAAGATCATGAGGAGATCACTGAAACACATCCCCAAACAGCAGCTCCAACACAAGGACAGCAAGGAACACCCTTAAGGATAAATGAAAGTGCTTCTCCAAGCACACCACAAGGAGGAAATTCAAGTGCATCTTCAAGCACTTGCACACCAAATGAAAGAGGTAAAAAGTTTAGAAATTTAAGTGACATTTATGATGAAGGAATGAATTCCTTATTTTCCTTGTATTGTCATGTTGATGATCCTATTCATTTCGAAGATGCAATTAAGGATAGGAAATGGATAGAAGCTATGGATGAGGAGATTAATGCCATAGAGAGAAACAAGACATGGGATTTGGTTGAGCTACCAAAAGGTAAGGAAGTCATTGGAGTTAAATGGGTTTACAAGACCAAGAGCAATGCTGAAGGCAAAATTGAAAGACAGAAGGCAAGGCTGGTTGTCAAAGGGTACAAGCAGCAGTATGGGAGAGACTATGAGGAGACTTTCGCACCGGTTGCAAGAATGGAAACCGTGAGAGAAGTGTTGTCCATAGCAGCACAAAACAAGTGGAAAGTTTACCAAATGGATGTGAAGTCAGCATTCCTAAATGGAGTGTTAAAGGAGGAGGTCTATATTGAACAGCCTCTAGGCTATGAAAAGAAAGGCCAAGAACGCAAAGTATGCAAATTGAAAAAAGCTCTTTATGGGCTCAAGCAAGTGCCAAGAGCATGGTACTGTAGGATAGATTCCTACCTACTGGAAAATGAGTTTGACAAATGTGAGGGAGAACCCACAGTCTACATCAAAGAAAATGATGGTAAATTTCTAATTGTTGTGTTATATGTTGATGATGTTATTTTTACAGGTAATGATGACTATCTCATTGAAAACTTCAAAACAGTCATGAAAGAAGAATTTGAAATGACTGACATGGGTTTGTTGAGATACTTCTTAGGAATAGAAGTAGATCAAAATGGAAATGGAATTTTTATCTCTCAAGCAAAATATGTAAATGATGTGTTCGGCAGATTTAATATGCAAGGGTGCAAGGCAGCGATCACTCCCACAGTAATGGGATTAAAACTCAGTAAAGAGGACAACAGCAAGGATTTTTATCCTAGCTTGTACAAGAGTATAGTTGGCAGCCTTATGTATTTAACTGCAACTAGCCCTGACATAATGTTTGCTGTTAGTTTAATTTCCAGATTCATGGAGAGGCCAAAAGAAACACATTGGCAAGCAGCAAAAAAAAATTTGAGGTATGTCAAAGGTACTAAAAGGTTTGGCATCTTATATAATGTCTCAGAACATTCAGATTTAGTTGGATACACTGATAGTGATTGGGCTGGAAGTGTAGATGATCGGAAAAGCACTTTTGGTTATGTCTTTCACATGGGTTCAGGAGTCATTTCATGGGCTTCTAAGAAACATCCTATCGTGGCGTTGTCTACAACAGAGGCAGAATCTGTGGCAGCTACAGCAGTAGCATGTCAAGCAGTTTGGATGAGAAGGATGTTGAGAAGCTTAGGCCAAGAGCAGGAAAAAGTAACAGTGATTTTTTGTGACAATAGCTCAGCTATTGCATTATCAAAGAATTCAGTGTTTCATAAGAGAACGAAACACATTGACACAAGGTTTCACTACATCACGGAATTGGTAGGCAATGGAGAAATTGTCTTAGAGCATTGCAGGACTCAGGAACAGGTTGCAGACATTTTGACAAAGCCATTGGATCAGAAAAGATTCGAATTTTTGAGGAAGTGTTTGGGTATGACTAAATGCCCAGCAGTTGAAATTAAAGGGGAGTGTTGAAATATTAATTTCAACTTGCCGTGCAGCAGCATTAAAACGATGACTATAAAAACCATTCGCGAAAACCATTAAAGCTCATCGGACCGCTTTTGTTGTGAAGGTAGTTTTCGTACAAACGCTCTCGATGCAATAAAATTTTGCCACGCGTCCAATTGTACTTTCACCAAAACAGCTTTCCATCAGGACATAAAGTTCGGTAACAAAGGGCCTTCCAATATTCACCTCGACCGTTGGATTTTTTGAGGGCAGATCAACGGTTGACGGACATGTCAGACCTGCAGCAAATAAACTTTCACATTGCGTAAAAATTTTGCTTGACCGCCGTAAAAGTATTTTATGCAAAGTTATTGTGATAGGTAAAAGGTTGGCCGAAACTTTAAATTTTAATGTTTTTATTTCCTACGGAGGTATGGCGAATTTAAATAGGTATGGGCATAGCATATAGTTTTTAATTATATTGTTTTAAATTCACGGGTGTAATTTTTTGTTTTACTGAACAAGTGAAACACATTGTAATGTTTTTTTATGGTCAATTTTTTTGCAATGAAACGCACAGCAGTGCGAAGTAGTGAATATAGAAAAACAGGGGAAGCAATGTGCAGGTGAAAAACACACACAGTAGTGTGAATGTAAAAGTGGACTTATGTAATGGAATGAAAAATGCATAGCAGTGCGAGGTAAAAATATTTGTAGCAGAGCATATGTAAGGAATTTCTTTTACCGCAGTAAATCAATGTAATTTTTGTTTTCACACAGCAGTGAATGTAAAAGAAATTTTTACACACAGTGGTGTAAAATTTCAAAGCAGACAGAGTAATTTTGTTAAAATGTTTTGGTGAATCCCTCTAAGTGAAAGAGGATGAATCTTGTATCAGGAATCTTATTTTTAATGAATACAAAGCTTTTTATGGGTGTGTAATACTCTGTTCTCATAAAAAAATTTAAGCCTCTTGTGCTAAAGATCCTAGAGAAAAAGAGAGCATTGTCTCTGTGTGCAGTTTGTTTGTTTGTTTTTGGGATTTTACCAGAAAAAATCCCCAACATTTAGGTGGACTACTGGATAGAAAGACTGGGATATTTAAAATATTTGGTGAAAGTGCTTTGGAAACATTTGTCAAGGTGAGATTTTGATGGAATTTGTAAACTATACATGTGGAGTTTAGTGAATTCTATGCGAGAGTGTGGTTATTACGTTAATTACTTCAACCATTTTTTTGGGGAATTTATTTTACTAACTCTGACGAAGGGTAGGGAAGTATATAATCTAAGATTGAATTAAGATGTCGAAATTGAAGACAGAATTCCATGATGATTTGAGAGAAAGAAGATCATTGTCGTAATGGAAGACAAAGAAGTCCATGATGATTTGAGAGAACAATGATCATTTTGTAATGTATTTCTTGGTTATTTGCGATGTAAAATATTCCTAAGTTTGTCCAGTAAAGATGCTAGAAATGAGTGCTAACTATCATATTTGCTATTTGAATCGTTTTTTTAGCATTGTATATAAGTTTTAATGGGAAGGTACAGAGAATGTAGAATTGAGATGGGTATATTTATATTTATCTATATTTTTTTTAGATAATTGGGGCATGGTAGATGGTACCTATGTATTTAAGTAGATAGAAGCATTACTACTTAAAGGGGTTTTAAGATAATATTTGATGCATTGCCTTTAAGCGGGTGTCTCAAAAATTATTGTCTTAAAAAATTGTACAATATATAACACAAACATTATTGTCTCTTAAGAGACAATTTGGTTTTTGTCTCTCTTGAGACAATTTCAATTTTGTCTCTCTAGAGACAACACTCGGATTAGAGACAATATGTTTTTAATACTAGCTATTGTCTCTCTAGAGACAATATAAAACAATGAATCCAAAAATATCTCACCATTGAAATAAATCGATATAAAAAATATTTAATTAAAAATAAACTACAAAATCATTGATTAATTCATGTTAGCGCACAGTAGAATCGAACCACCAACCTCTTTCTTGTAAGGCAGACACTCTTCCATTGATCTAGCACACTTTAAAGAATTACGTGAAGAGTTATGGCAATCCTAAAAACTACATTTATAGCCATTTATTTAAACAACCATCCTAAAAAAAAAAAAAAAACTAACACATGATCTATAATCTTTATAAAAGAACAATAATCATGCAGACCATATTTTTAACTTACTAAAACTAGCAATTGTCACAATTGCCCCAAAAGGTGTAAAGAGAGGTGGATTATATCTCTAGCAAAAAAATTTCAAAATCTTATATTAGTATACAGTTAAATGTTCATGTATACAAACATCTATAAAGGTAGACTCTATAAAGAGCACATCATTAAAGATTTAGGCCACAGCAAGAGGCAAGGTGGTAGTGCCAAAAGAGAGGAGGATTTACATAAGAGATAATTAAAAACTCTTATCCCAAGAAAAGAAACCCTAATGTAGACCCCATTTATATTATTTTGAGTTATCCCATTGGATTATGAAGGATTTATAAAGTGATTTGAATTTTTGTTGATGAGTGACATCAATTGAGAATTCCCTTCACACAAAAGGAATTTGTTGAAAACTTAAGTGGAAAGATGTACTTTTGATATGCAATTATGCGAAAGTTGTCATGCATTAAGCATTGGAGAAGTAGGAAATCTAGAGAGATATTGATTGTAAAGGGGTTTCACTAGTAGAGAGATATTGGAATGGATAATGCAATAGGAAAAGAAACCAAAACACACTAGAGAGATATTGGACTTGACAATGCAATAGGAAAAGGAACCAAAACACACTACAAAAAGAAACAAAAAACATAGATAAAAACATAAAGCTTACATCTTTTGGAAAGTGCAAGACAGACATTGGATTTGATAATGCAATAAGAAAAGGAACCATAACACACTACAAGAATAAACAAAAATCATAGATAAAAAAAATAAAGCTTACATTTTTTCTAAAGTGCAAATTGCATAATAAATTTATAACAGTTATCTTAAACTGGCAAGATTGATTCAAGAAAGTGCGACTTTAAAATCTATCAATAGTGTGATACAAAGTTAATTAAACATAGATATTCAAATGTGTACTTAAAAAAACATCTTAAAATAAAACTATTTCAAAACTTCCACTATAAAAAATCTCATTTCTATTTCTTACAAAATCACGTAATGCATCCCCACATAATTGAATTTGCCCATAAAAAGACACACCATAAGGGAAAATGGTCTCAACTCATGCGTTGAACTAAAGGATGAATGGAGTTTCTAAACCAGATTGAGTTTCGATGAAGGATAAATGAGCTTGCATGGATAGGAGTTTAATATCATCACCCAAGAAGCAAGCACTTCATTCTAATTCAGGGTTGATTCATTTATTATTCTAGGGAGTTCGGTGTTGCTGTTTGAAGTGATAGTTTGTATGGTTATACATTAGAAGGGTGCGTGGGAAAGGATCAACATCTTAGGTGTGGTGCCTATTTTCCTTCCAAAAAGATCTTTGTTCCCATGCCATTTCCAGAAAATTGCAGAGTTGAATTCTTCAGTAAAAGACAATAAATCTTAGGACAACAAACCTATTAGTTTTCTACAATGTAAAACCAATAGTGAAGACTATATATTGATCCAATTTACTACCAAAAGTGTATGTGATGTATATGAAAACCTAAATCAGAGGGATGTTCCAGTTTCAAAAAATAAATGATATGCTTGCACTTTCAACATGTTTGGCTGATAAAGTTACAAAATTATAATATCTACTTGTTGAAAAGAAGAGTATTGGTGATTATATTCCAAGACATTCATAGCTCGTCCATTGATGAATACAGGATGTCAATTCCCAATGTTTCATGGGAAAGTAAAAGGAAAGTTGAGACAAGTCAACAAAGGATGGATAATGTAACTTTATATTTAGACCCACATGTGCTCAACAATAGACATCCACAGAAAATGAGAGGGTAATAAGACTAGTTTTGCAACAATAAATAGGAAAATAAAACTCACACTACATAGAGCTAATGGCAATGGACTCAAAATATTATATAGTCCAGTGACACAGTCACTTCTCTCTTACAACACTCTAGAATATAGAAGAGCTTTGGCCTCTGCTAGCATTTTTGTTGTGATTTGTACTTGCCTCACCCAAAAAACATGTGAAATTTGATTGCGGTTTTGGAATGCCACCAATGCCTTGAAAAGTGTCTTGAATGGATTGGAGTGTGCCCACAATGTCCATCATAGTAGGTCATCCTTCAGGAGAATCTCTTGTGCAAAGTAAAGCCATGCTTAAGGATGCATTAAGGTAGCTAAGATCTTTATCTGTTTGAGTGCTCCTACTAGTCCCTCTCAATAAAGGCCCCTAGCAATAATTTTTCTATCTAGTTGATACTTAATATAATGTATAAAAAGGAAATGGCAAATAGAAAGCATCAAATTCCATCTAGGTATGATAGGATAAATACTTTGTGATATGATCACATGTACTTAAGAAATGAACATTCCAAATAAAATGGAAACAAAGGGAATGTTATCTTGCTATGTTCATGAAATGTCGCTACTCCAAATTAATTGCCCACATTAATCACATCATTCTAAGTTGTATGAATTATACCATTGTATGTGGTGGCAAATCAATATTAACTTTACATGTTATGCTTCATTGCTGACTGAAAAGATCCTTCACTTAGAAATCGAGGTCAAGGCAACATATATTTTGTCGTATGTAGGATAGCGAGAATTGAGGGAAACAACATTTGATAATATGGATGAAACCCAGTCAGGATCATGAATTGGGGCAGACCATATGGGCCCAACCATATTAATTTTTATCCACAATCACTGCATTCTTGAGGAACAACTGGGCCACAACCAGGGAAAATTTTAAGAACCCCCCCTAAATTTATAAGTATAATAAATGGGCGAATCGCCATGGTATATGGGAAAAATGGAAGGTGATTTTATCAATAATATAATATGTATATATAATTTTTTGGCGAATCTCTCACCAGGCAAATGGCG
>APFE030678311.1:0-11376 GCA_000404065.3 Pinus taeda
ATCACAGGTTGAGACTTCCCTTTTCAGGTTGAAGTTTTACCTTTTATGTGGGGTGAGGCCTCCCTTTTACGGTTGAAGGTTTCCCTCTTTAAAAACAATAGGATCACTTCCTCTAGCAGAAGACTTACAGCTTCTTGCCAGTTTTGGAAGAGTTCCAGGAACTGCACTAAGCGTTCCAGTGTTGGTGGCTATCCTTAAACCACCGCCCTTTTTTACCAACATTTCATAGAGCACATTCAGCCTAGTGCTGCCATGCATTATTGCACATTTTGTATTACAGCTCTTTTCTTGGACTCATACATAACCCTTCGGATTAAGGGGGGAAATGTTGGACACCTAATCCTCAATGGGTTAGTGTGGAAGCCGAATAGACAAAGTAGTCCAAGAGGCCTTGGGATGTGAAACCCAACGGTCACAACATGTACTATAAATGTAAATAATTTGTTAATAAAAATTGTAGTCTCATGATTTATATTTCATATTTCTCTCACTCCCCATGTGTGTTTAACAGGGTCCGAATTAGATCGGGTGCCATCGGATCATATGTGCACTGAAAATCGAGTACGGAAGATGTGCACAGTTTAACCATATACGAAAAATCTCATTATTTCATTATCAATTTTACAATAAAATCAAAGCTATAGTACCAAGGTCTTATTACAATTTATTTAATCACATTTAAATAATGTGATTAATTTAATCTAAACACACTTAATTATTCTCTAATGTTTCATGTCGACTTGCAAGCATATTTTGTTATTTTCTCAAGGTTTTGACCTTTTTTGGAAATAACTTGCAACATGGAATATTATTTACAATATGAGATTTCTGAGATAAAATAATCAATCACCTTGAGATCCTATAAATTATAGGACCCTAATAGTGGTTCCAGCTGGGGATGGCACTCTCCATGTGAGGTGACAAGAACACCGTAGACTAGTAGTCTGATCCATTGAGTTGTTCCCAAGTTTGTAACATGTTCTATCATAAAAATATTTGTGACTGAAAATCTTCAAACTGAAATCAAAACCATTCTGCACACTGAAATCTGAAATATACACTGAACTGAAAGTTGTACTACAATTTGAAACTGAAACTGGAAAGAATGCTTTAAAAAGATGCTCAGAGTGTTGAGATTATTTGCACAATGCTACCTACTCTACACTGCTGAAAATTATGTTGAATCAAATAATATAAAAATTCCAATGAAGCCAGTCAAGTAGTTGCTGAAACAAGTGGGCCGCTTGACTGTTTGTTAGCACAATAAAAAAGACAACTTGACTTTTTGTCCATAAAATCAAATCTGTATAGTGCAATGGAAACTGTTGTTAGATCTGGTCATGAAAACATGATTGAACACTTGAGTTGAAATAAAACTCCACGTAGTTTGCTATAGGATCAGTAAAGGCATGATTAATTAGTTTACCTTACAGGCCCTCATTGACCGATTGAGCATGGAAGATTTCATCAGTTGTTTTCTCAAGGTTAAACCCTAATTCCAACTGTTCAGTTTCAACCTTATGTTCAAAAACAAAACTCTCATCCCTTTGCAAATCAAAAGGCAATACAAAGTCCTCTTGTTTTGGAGAGGGAAGATTTTTCAAGAATTTTTTATGATCTCGGGAATTAAAGGACTGAATCTGAAAATCCAAAAGTTCAATATCCTTCTTGAATCTTTCAGCAACTAACTTAAGAAAAAAAAACTTTACTTTCAGGGGAAAATTTGCTCGATTTCAAACGATGAAACATGGTCATTGAAAAATATTCATCAATTTGAAAATCGGCTAATTTATCCATGACTTCTTTTAAAACTTCACAAGGTAGATAATATGCCAATTACCTGTCATCTTGTTTAACAACAAATCTAATCAACTTGTAGTGGAGTCACCATGAATGGTCTAAAATCTGGATTCTCTGACAGTGGGGTCACCCTAAAACTTTGAAGCTCTGGATACTTTGAACATGGAGTCGTCAGGTGAATGATACAACCTTCTTGTGTCTGATCACTATCCACCATTAGTAATCAGATCTGGAACTTGATACACTTTTATGGGAATCTGAAATGTTCTTCTCCAGTATGGTCATCATTATGTTTTCGTTCTGTATTTTTGAGGTTGATGGAGTAAACACATAGGACAACATCAAAACCACTTTGGAAGTTGGGATCTATCCCTACCAGCTTCAAAGAGGGAACTCTATAAAATTTAGCTATGTTTTATGTGAATTTTAGGCTAGTTATTAATGTACTTATTGTTTTTTATTGGATTGATTGGTTGATTAAATTGTTATAATTCCATTGGGATATGGATTCTAAAGATTAAATGGATCTGCATCAAATTTTGGAGTTTCACAGGGAAAGATAGGTTGCACTAGTTGGATCTTTCAGGAATTTCAAAATGATTATGAAATAGAAGAAATGTAGGATTCAGTAGAAACTAAGGAGAAATGTAGGATTCCTTAATTTGACTTCAGCAGAAAACATGTAAATTACTAACAACCAAAATACGGTGTTTTGTATAACATATCATATTCATCATAGTTTATGTTATGTAATTAATCTTTTCAGAAATGACACAGAAAAGAGACAATGATTAAACACATGAATAGAAGAAAAACATCACCAATTCGTACACCACATGAATCCTGTGAAGAATGTCCTTGTATTATTAATGCTTCCAGCAACTTCAAAATCATAATTCACAGATAAAAATTATATTCAACAATCAACATCTATTACTTCAAACTATGAAGTATTTATACAAATTCAAAACTAAAATATCTTGAAAAAATATCAAGATTTGTTTACAAATATCTCAAACTGTCTTACACAAATAGAACTAAAATATAGGACATTCAAAACTAATGAATCTACTTGGCATTATATTTGTGTATTTCCGTTGACAAATAAGAGCAATTCGAATTTTATAGCAACTTTTATTTAATGAGGTCGCCTCCAAGTCACTAACTAAATTTAAGCTTTTTCCTCCCAAAATGTTGAAAAATAGGGTCCTGTAATACCTTTGTATATCCCAAACCATAATAGTTGTTAGAAAACTGAGAGAGTTTTTTGTAAATGATAATGTTGGAAACAAAAAATATCTTTCAGTTTTTGAAAATTCATTTCCATCTGTTCGGAAGCTGCATTTGAAAACACTGACTGAAAACAAGAAAATTTGGGAAAATATACCTGCAACGATTCATCCGAATCTCCCAAACCATAACATTTGTTACAAAACAGAAAGAGGTTTTTGTGCATAAGCATGTTAGAAACAAAAACCTCTTTCTGATTTTGATATTTCATTCTCAGTTGTTTGTAAACCATTTTGAAATTACTATCTTGTATAGGGAAAAAACATAGTTTTACTGGCCATGAAAAGTACATATGACATGGAGGCGGGAGGTGACATGGAGGTGGGGGATAATGTGGACGCACATGGTTGGTTGAAATATTATTAGGTTGTATAATAGGATTGGAAGATGAGGAGGGACATGGTGGGTGGACGTTGGCACAGGAGTAATAGGCAGAGAATACGTGGCGGTAGTAAAGTGGTGGTTGAGTGGAAGTGGGGGGTGACGGAACTGGGAATGACATTCAAAACTAATTAATATACTTGGCACTATATTTGTGGATTGCTGGTGACAAAGAAGAGCAATTGAATTTTATAGCAACTCTTATTTGATGAGGTGGCCTCCAAGTCACCAACTGTCTTTGAGCTTTTTCCTCCCAAAATTCTGACAAATAGGGTCCTATAATACTTTTTATATCCCAAAACGTAATAGTTTTTATAAAAATAAGAGATATTTTTGTAAATGATAATGTTGGAAACAACAACCTCTTTCAGATTTTGAAAAATCATTTCCACCTATTCGAAAAAGGCATTTGAATACACTAACTAAAAACAGGAAGATTTGGGAAAATATACCTACAAAGATTCATCTGAATCTCCCAAACCATAACAGCTGTTACAAAAATGAAAGAGGTTTTGTGCATGAGGATGTTAGCAACACAATCCCTTTCCAATTTAAACAAATTCATTCTCAGTTCTTTTTAAACCATATTTGAAAGTATTGTCCTATATAGGGAAAAAACATAGTTTTACTTGGCCATGAAATGGACATATAACGTGGAGGCGGGAGGTAACATAGAGGTTGGGGATAATTTGGAGGCACATGGTTGGCATAAATATGATTATGTTTCAGAATGGGATTGGAAGATGAGGAGGGACATGGCAGGTGGACGTTGGCGCGGGAGTAGTAAGCAGAAGACACGTGGCAGTAGTGAAGTGGTGATTGAGTGGAAGTGGGGGATGACGCAACCAGGAAGGTGGCTTGCAGCAAGGAGCAGATACCACATTCGGAGGGGGGTAGAGGTGGATGATGGCATTAGTGAAGGGGGGTCTGAAATGTTGAGGAGCGGACACATAGCAACAGGGCCTGGGGGTAAAACCACTAATTTCAGACCCCCCCACAGATAAATAGAGATAAGGCGAGCGTGTCTGAATTAGATCGGGTGTCGTCAGATCAGATGTGCACTGAAAATCGGGCGCGGAAGATGTGCGTAGTTTAACCATATACGACAAATATCCTTTTGTCGTTATCAATTTTACAATAAAATCAAAGCTATAGTGCCAAGGCCTTATTACAATTTATTTAATCACATTTCAATTATGTGATTAATTTAATCTAAACACACTTAATTATTCTCGAATGTTGTGTTTCAACTTCCAAGCATATTCTTTTATTTTCTCAAGGTTTTGAACTTTTTTGGAAATAATGTGCAACATGGAATATTATTTACAATATCATATTTCTGAGATAGAATAATCAATCACCTTGAGATCCTATAAATTATAGGACCCTAACAGTGGCTCCAACTGGGGATGGCACTCTCCATGTGAGGTGCCAAGAACACCGTATACTAGTAGCCTGATCCATTGGGTTGTTCCCAAGTCTGTAACCTATTCTATCATAAAAATATCCATGACTAAATATCTTCAAACTAAAATAAAAACCATTCTGTAGACTGAAATCTGAAATATACACTGAACTGAAAGTTGTACTACAATATGAAACTGAAACTGGAAAGAATGCTTTAAAAAGATGCTCAGAGTGCTAAGATTATTTGCACACTACTACCTACTCTGCACTGCTAAAAATTATGCTGAATCAAATAATACAAAAATGCCAATGAAGTCAGTCAAGTAGCTGCTGAAACAAGTGGGCCACTTGACTGTTTGTTAGCACAATCAAAAGGACAACTTGACTTTTTATCCATAAAATCTAAGTTGTATATTGCAATGGTAGTTGTTGTTGGATTTGGTCATGAAAACATGATTAAACACTAGAGCTAAAAAAGAATCTCCATGTAGTTTTCTATAGGATCAGTAAAGGCATGATTAATTAGTTTACCTTGCAGGCCTTCATTGACCAATTGAGCATGGAATATTTCATCAGTTGTATTATTAAGGTTAAACCCTGATTCCAACTATTCAGTTTTAGCCTTATGTTCAAAAAAAAACTCTCATCCCTCTGCAAATCAAAAGGCAATACAATGTCCTCTTATTTTGGAGAAGGAAGATTTTCCAAGAACTGTTTAGGATCTCAAAAATTAAAGGACTAAATCTGAAAATCCAAAAGTTCAATATCGTTCTCGAATCTTTCAACAACTAATTCAAGAAAACAAACTTTACTTTCAGGAGAAAATTTTCTCGATTTCAAATGACAAAACACGGTCATTGAAAAATCTTCATCAATTTCAAAATCGACTAATTTATCCCTGACTTCTTTTAAAACTTCACAAGATAGAGGATTTTCCAATTACCATGTCATCTCGTTTAGCAACAAATCTGATCAACTTGTAGTGGAGTCGCCAAGAGTGCTCTAAAATATGGATTCTTTGACAGTGGAGTCACCCTAAAACTTTGAACCTCTAGACACCTTGAACATGGAGTCGCCGGGTGAATGATACAGCATTCTTGTGTCTGGTCATTGTCCACCATCAATAATCAGATCTGGAACTTGATACACTTTTCTAGAGAATCTGAAATGTTCTTCCCCGGTATGGTTGTGACTATGTTGTCATTCTGTATTTTTGAGGTTGAGGGAGTAAACACATAGGAAAGCATCAAAACCACTTTGGAAGCTAGGATCTAGCCCTGCCAACGTCAGAAAGGGATCTCTCTATAACATTTAGCTATGTTTTATGTGAATTTTAGGCTAGTTATTATTGTACTAATTGTTTTTTATTGGATTGTGTGGTTGATTAAATTGTTATAATTCCATTGGGCTATGGAGTCTAAAGATTAATTGGATCTACATCAAACTTTGAATGAGTTTCATAGGGAAATCTAGGTTGCACTAGTTGGATCTTTCAGGAATTTCAAATGGATTATGAAATAGAAGAAATGTATGATTCAGTAGAAACTAAAGAGCAATGAAGGATTCCTTAATTTTACTTCAGCAAAAAACATATAAATTACTAACAACCATAATAGGATTTTCTGTATAACATATCCTATTCATCACAGTTTCTGTTATGTAATTAATCTTTTCAGAAATGACAAAGAAAAGAGAAAATGATTAAACTCATGAACAGAAGAAAAACATCTCTAATTCGTACACCACATGAATCTTGTGAATAATGTTCTTTTATTATTGATGCTTCCAACAACTTGAAAATTACAATTCGCAGAGAAAAATTATATTCAACAATCAACATCTATTACTTCAAACTATGAAGTATTTGTACAAATTCCAAACTAAAATATCTAGAAAAAAATATCAAGATTTGTTTACAAATATCTCAAACTGTCTTACACAAATAGAACTAAACTATAGCACATTCAAAACTAATGAATCTACTCGGCACTATATTTTTGGATTTCTGGTGACAAAGAAGAGCGATTTGAATTTGATAGCAACTCTTATTTGATGAGGTGGCTTCCAAGTCACTAATTGTCTTTGAGTTTTTTCCTCCTGAAATTCTGAAAAATAGGGTCCTATAATACCTTTTTATATCCTAAACCATAATATTTGTTAGAAAACTAAGATATTTTTTTGTAAATGATGATGTTGGAAACAAAAACCTCTTTCATTTTTTGAAAATTCATTTCCACCTGTTCGAAAAACGCATTTGAAAACACTGGCTGAAAACAAGATTTTCAGGAAAATATACCTGCAAAGATTCATCCCAATTTCCCAAACCATAAAAGTTGTTACAAAAATGAGAGAGGTTTTTGTGCATGAGGATGTCAAAAAAAAAAAACAAAACAAAACAAAACAAAACAAAAACAAAAACAAAAACAAAAACAAAAAAACAAAAACAAAAACAAAAACAAAACAAAACAAACAAACACTCTTTTTTATTTTGAAAATTCATTCTTAGTTGTTTGTAAACCATGTTTGAAAGTACTCTCCTGTATAGGAAAAAAACATAGTTTTACTTGACCATGAAACAGACATATGACATGGAGGCAGGAGGTGACATGGAGGTGGGGGATAATGTGGAGGCACATGGTTGGCAGAAATATGATTAGGTGGCAGACTTTGAGTGGAAGATGAGGAGGGACATGGCGGGTGGACTTTGGTGCGGAGTAATAGGCGGAGGATACGTGGCGGTTGAGTGGAAGTGGGGGGTGACACAACCGAGAAGGTGGCTTGCAGCAAGAAGCAGATACTTCTTTCAGAGGGGGTAGAGGCAGATTGTGGTATTAGTGAAGGGGGGTCATAAATGTTGAGGAGCGGACACGTAGCAGTACGGCCCGGGGGTAAAACCATTAATTTTGGACCCCCCTACCCACTAATAAAGGGAGATAAGGTGAGGGGGTCTAAATTAGATCGGGTGTCGTCGGATCGAATGTGCACTAAAAATTGGGCATGGAAGATGTGCACAGTTTAACCATATACGACAAATCTCCTTTTGTCGTTATCAATTCTACAATAAAATAAAAGTTATAGTACCAAGGCCTTATTACAATTTATGTAATAACATTTAAATGATGTGATTAATTTAATCTAAACACACTTAATTATTCTCTAACACTACATTTTGACTTGCAAGCATAATTTTTTATTTTCTCAAGGTTTTGACCTTTTTTGGAAATAATTTGCAACATGGAATATTATTTACAATATGAGATTTCTGAGATAAAATAATCAATCACCTTGAGATCCTATAAATTATAGGACCCTAATAGGTTTAGAATGTAGGACTGTAGACCTATGGCTACTCCAATGATCACCAACTGGAAGCATATTGGTACATCCGAAGATAAAGAAGTCAATCCCACCCTGTACAGGAAACTCATAGGGTCCCTGATGTATCTAGTCAATACAAGGCCAGACATTTGTTACGCTATCAATCCCCTCAATTAGTTCACGGTGGAACCAAAGAGGGTGCATTAGGCAGCAGCCAAGCATGTTCTCATATATATACGAGGAACAGTCGAGCATGGGATAATGTACACCCAAGGCAATGACATCAGGTTAAGTGGGTTCACTGACACAAATTGGGCTAGAAGTTCAATGGATCAGAAAAGTACCACTGGGTACTGTTTCAACATTGGATCAAGAATGACCTCCTGATGTAGTAGGAAACAGAAATTCGTGGCTCTAAGCTTAGCTGAAGCAGAATATATGGCAGCTAGCATAGTTTCATGCGAGGCCATATGGCTTAGGAAATTTCTTGTGAATCTATTCGGGAGGAATATGGAAGCGACCATTATTTTGTGTGATAATCAGAGTTGCATCAAGCTCTTTGAGAATCTCGTATTTCATTATCAATCGAAGCACATTGATATCAAGTGCCACTTCGTCAAAGACTGTGTCCAACAAGGGGCAATACAGTTGAGGTACACTCCAACTGCAGAATAGGTGGCAAGCATTCTCACCAAGGCTCTGGGAAGAACAAAGTTTATTTATTTCAGGGAGAAGATGGGGATGGTGAATAATCCATTTCAGTAGTAGAAACGGATAGTATAGATGTAATGCATCAGTTAGCAGTGGCAATGCTATGGGCAACATGATGCAACATATTCAGAGGGAGTTGCGATACAGAAGTAGTAGTGATAGTTGCAGTGTCATGGGTAGCAGTACAAGTTGCAATAGTGCAGTAGATGAGGGGCAGTAGACGAGCATCAAACAACACAGAGGACCGGTGACATGGATCAGTGTGGTGCTTCTACTGGAAAGTACTACAAGAGCACATTCCTCGCTAATAGGGAGTGTTGATTTTGGGTAGCATCAGATGTGCTCTAGCTTAAAAAATGTTGTGGAGGAGCTAGAACATATGAGATCTTCAAGACCCAGAAATTGTTTGGAGAAATTCCACCTGGATGAGGAGTTACTAAAATAATTAATATTTTTAATGGGTTCCTAAGTCTAAACTTTGGAAAATAAAAATATTAATGGGTATTAATAAAGATATGGATGAGAAGCTTCTAAGAGATGAGGATCAAGTCTGTTTTAATCTTAGCCATTGATTAGAGACTTAATCTTGGTCATTGATTCATTAATAGGAAAAGTATAAAGAAGACTTGAGAGTCATTTGGAAACACATCAGGTAGATATTCAGTATCTTGAGGGAAATCAATTCTCAAAGAGAAGGAGATCGATTTTTGTTGGCTTGTTGAGGCCTGACCCAAGTTCGAAGTTAATTAGCCAAACAAATCCGTGTACTACTGGCCCTTTCGGCAACAGTCTGTGGAGGGTGGACTGAGGTCTCACCCGAAGTAGTATGGGAGGCTGCTAGAACCAAATTTCTGCACCCTTGAGATGTTTGAGAGGTTCGACTAGTCCTTTTTTTACTCCTGCACATAGGTTGCTTCGCACACTTCCCATTCCTCATGGTCTGATACACTGCCTTCATGCAACCCTAACTAGGGGTTATGCCATGCTTTGTGTTATTACCCGAGATCTTACTTATCTTCCAGTGTTAATTAACTACCTTTGCCTACTTGAATGTCTTATAATTAGCAATACAAAGCATTCATACATGATCGCATAGTAAATAAACATTGTATTTGCAAATTATATCCAATCATGCATTAAACTAGGAAAAGATACACATAATTATAGCAAAGCTACTCTTTATTGATTCTTCCAACAGTTACAGACTCAACCTGCCCTGCGCACTCAGCTGCAGGGGTCCGTGCACTCAGCTGCAGACTACTATGCCTTTGCGCACTCAGCTGCAGAGCCTTCTCCTACTGTACGACCCACAGACACACTTTCACTTCAACTCAATCACTTAGACTTCTCCTCCTTCTATTAGTTGGTTCTTCTATAATTAGAGCCTCGCTCTATTTATAAAATCCCATGGTCCGCAGACCATGGGTAGGTCTATCCAGCCGACATTACATTACAAAAACTAAGGTGGACAACCCTGTGACCCTATTATACTTTCTTGCCCCACACTCGCAATTCGTGGAGCTTTTACAACAAGATTCGATCAAAACTTGGGCTTTAAGCCCCAAAACATGCATTGGGGGGATTCCATGCCCAACAATTTCAAAGGGAGAGACGCAGGGTGGAGGAAGAGGAGGGCATCAGTAGTAGTCAGTGACTAAGGAGGAGGTGATGCAAGGTTATCGAGAGACAATGCATAGGGAAGAGCAGGTAGATAACACCACTGGAGATGCAGTCCTCACGCAGGCTGATTCAGAGTGACGCAGAAGTGACACAGAGGTGGGTGAAGGATCTCTAGGGTGTCAGATGTTCTCCATGGAACTTTGTCTTAGGTTTTTTCTCTCAGAAGTGTCTCAATTTCTCTGTAAAATCAATCCTTATAAATAAACTGTTGTTGAATATTAATAAAACCCTCATCTGCTACAGCGGTTTTCCAACATTGGGTTTTTTTAGGGACAATTGTCCAAAAAAAACTGTGTTGATGTGATTGATTCTTATGCTTGTATATCACTATTATTTTCTCTATGTAATTATGTGATAACTGCAGTAGAATTTATTTTAATGTTTGTTGAAGGGATTTCGTAAATAACGTATTTTGAGAAATAAGTAGGCGAAATAAATTAGTTACTGCTGACAAATTTCGGATTAGAAATTTTCACATTTGCAACTAGCAAAAGATTTCTTTTGAAGGAGATACCACATAATTCTAAGACTTCAAATGAAAAACTATCTGATAGAGGAAGATGACTTGGATAAGCATAGGGAGGCGTTAACAAGGAAATTAACCGTCTGTTAGCCTCCTGCTGCAGCAGGTTACTCATATTTCATGATTGACATTTTTACATGCCAAATATGTCATACTTTGCATGCTGCAATGTTCCATATTTGTTAAACAGTCACCAAAGAAAGAGGCCATGAAAGAATGCTACTCAAACTTCATCTACTGCATTCCAATTTTGAAGAGTCATTCCA
>APFE030678324.1:0-27470 GCA_000404065.3 Pinus taeda
CAGCTGGATTTATCCTATCACAAGATAAGCTACTTGTTTGGTTTTATAGTCTTGGAGAGTTAATTACTCATCTACTCCAAGACACTAGCCTGATCTATATTGGTGCTTCAGAGCCCTAGAAAAATAAAAATTGCTAAGTTAATTTTACTTTAAGCATTGATTTTAATGGTTGTTCTTTAAGACAAAGGTGATGGAGATGAAACTTGATGGTGTATAGACTCGACTCCAATTCTCTAAAAGATGCACCTAAGATGATTCGATAACTTTTCTTTTCAATGAATGTTCTAATTAAGAGAGTTGAAAGAATGCAATCTTTTCAATAAACACAACTTTCTCAAAAGACAATCAAAGAAACAATTTTCTTTATCTTTCAAAACACACAAAACATGACCACTCTCTACTTTACGAAAAAAAATTCCTTTCTCTTTCAAGACGTCAAATGTTACTCTAAAGCAAATATCGCAAAGGAGATCGTTGATATTTTCCTATTTTAATAAAAGCACGTAAAATTAATCTAATCAAAGCAATTTTAAGATCTAAGCAAATCTATGAAAAATCACCCAAAAGCAAATCAAAGGAAATACATCTAACCTTTCACTAAGAGCTAATCTAAGAAGCAAAAGCTTACTAGGATGTTTCTTGGGATGTTTTACTTGGCAATGATTAATCCAAGGACTAGTTTATGTAGAATCACAAACTAATCAAAACAAAAACTCAATCTCTTTTTGTTCTTTTTAAAATGAAATTCACAACTTTAAATGAACAAGCTTATTGAAATTTTGCAAAGAGGCAACACAAAGGTAGGTCGCTCATGAGGGTAGATTTTGTGACTGGTCCGACTCCTAAGAAGACTGACAAAACCAGAGATATCTAAGGCTTTGCGACTTCTAAACCGAAAGTCACTACAGGACCAATATAAAAACCAAACCCTAAGGCTAAAATCTCAAGGAATTTCACTAAAACTTTCGACACTAATGGAAAAAGTATAGGTGAAGATTTTTGACAGTCAACCAGTGGATCTGGGCAGAAAAAACTAAGAAAAACAAAATTCAAAAGGGAGAAACTGATAAAAAGGGAAATTTTCTTAATTTTACCAGGGTACGCAGGCAACCTGTTTAACCAGGTGCGTGCACGCTCTGTGTACACAGATACAGTGCGTACAAGTACGCACTGTGTCTAACTCAGAGGGTGTGTACTACTGTAAACAAAGAAAAACTAAGATCTAAACTGACCCTAAGCTAAGCCACCCAAAAACAGAGTTAAACAACCAAAAAACAAAATTAATCAGACTCTTTTCAAATCAAAGCAATGATTAAAGGAAAAATCAAACCCAACAATGGATTCCCCAGCGGAGTCGCCAATTTGTCAGACGAAATGAGTTATATTTGTGGACAAATCTAACCTCCCTAGGAGTCTAGGACTCTCTAGTGACAAACAAACCAAACAAGAGCTATCCTTCTCTAGATACACATCATTCTACAAGAATTCAAATGTTTTCGATCTTACCTTAGGTCCAACGCTTGTTGTAGTAGTCCAGCCTTGCTGATCCAGATGAGCTCCTCCTTCACTTTCAGACCTGCATACACTAACAATGCAAACGATTACATAGCATCTGAATATTCATTATAAAACAAAGCATATCTATCATATTGACCAAGGAATACATGAAATAATTCATTAACAAATCATTGAGAAGAATGGACTTATTTGTATTAAATAATCAAAGGAACCATTACAACCTGAGCCTTGGTGTTGTGCAAGCTCCTCCTAGGGTCCAGCAAGAGATTTCCTCTACTTTGACAAGCTCACCCACTCCCACTATGGCAACAAGGAAGGATAGTGATCTCTCCTCACAAGTCAACAAATGGAAGTCCTAATTCCAGCAGCATTTACCCTTTAGAATGTTCAGCTTTCAACCTCCCCTCCTTGGCCCAATGCCTGTATTTATAGTATTCTAGAAGAGGTTATTCAGTTCCAACATCAATGGGATACTCCCTCTTTTGGATGGGGTAGCTCCTCTCTTGATGGGATAAGCTCCTCCATCATAGGGGTGCATGAACCATCTGGAGGCGCTCAATACACGTCAAAAACTCTTCTAGAAGGCTCTAGAAGTGACCACAAGTAACTTTTTAAAGATGAAACTTGCGCCTTTTGACCTTTACAGGGGTACGCACCCCACCTTTAGCTTACAGAGCGTATCAGGACGCAGGTCTAGTGTATTTGGAGTGCGTACAGGCAGGCAAGGTAGAGAGAACCTGCGTACCCAGAGATAAACATGTTTTCAAGTGACTTTCTCTCTCTTTGAAGTTTTGACATGAAGAGCAGAGGTATGGGGCTTGACAAAGAGGACAATGTGGCTATTGATGAGGCCACACAAACTGTAGATAGTCGAGGTGACAAATTTCAGTGTAACATTACCTGTACCCTGAGGTCTTGCTCGTTTCTTGTCCCATCTTCCTTTGTTCTTATCATATCCCTTCCAATATTTCTTAGTCTCATACCCACTATTAGTTTTCTCATAGAAATTATTTATATTTCAGATGGCCTCCTCCAACGATCTAGGCTCATCGAAATCAATATTGTATTTCAATGCAATCGTTAATCCACTAATGAATCTGAATCTTTCCCTTCTCCTCCTTGAGGTAAGGCACATACCTTAGTAGCTCCAAGAATCTGCTAGTGTACTCCTCATCTGTCATCGATCCCATATTTAATTCATAAAATTATTTTTCCATGCTATCAAAGTATCTCTCTAATAGTTACGTCTCCTTGAGTAGTCTCTCGAACTCACTCCAAGTAAATTCCTCCTCATGAATACCTATGAAATTATTCATATCTTCCCACCAAATATATGCTTTACCTTTGAGACTGAATGTATATATTATGGATTTCATATTCTCTGAGTAGTCATGCAACCTAAAGAACTTCCTCATACCAAGAAACCATGCCTCTGCATCCTGTGATTTCTTCATCTCTCCATCAAATGTAGGTGAATTTTCTTTCTTAAATTAATGTGGAAAGTACCCACTATCACTCCTCCTATAAGGATGATAATGAAAATGACCATAATTCCTATCAGAACCAGAACTAGAGTAATACATGTGTCCATGACCTCTCCTATCCGGAGTATCCAACAACCTGCGATGTCTCACGATGTCATCTCTATCCCACCTGTGACCACTATTATACCTATTGCCATATGCCCCATTAGTTCTATCCTTCGATTTGTGGCTGATCTGAAGTGGTCCCTATCACTAGAATTTTGAAAAACTATGAAGTATGACTATATTTACCTCTGCTTATTTCTTCCTTGCCTGTATTATTGTGTCATTGTTTTCCTTACAACTCCTTATTTATGCTTTTAAGCTTCTCAATGTATCTTCCATATCAGAAGAGTGTCCAACACCACACTTCTCATATGATAAATAGGGAGATTCTTGGGAACTGTAGTCTACCATCTTGCTAGTCCTATTTGATATTATTCCTCCAAGGTATATCATGTTAGCTAAACCAAAACACAATAAATCAACATACCTTAACATAAATCGAGGAGGATACCTCATATGCATAATCAACAAACTAACGTAATACATGTATAAAATAATCATGACAACATATAGAAATATAACACATAAGAATATAGCTATATAAGCATTGTTCTAGCTAGAGTCCAGTCATCAATGCATGACCATATCAACTACATATACCATGAGCTCATGCATGTCAAAAAAACCACATGGCTATACATTTGACCACATGTGAATACTAATGTGCATAAGTGATGCATGATCAACCATACACTCATGATGAAACACTCGACAACAACACCATCAAATTCCCATGGCGACCTCACCACAAACATAACCCGTACCATACAAATGCAACAAGCACGTGGCCTTACAAAACAAATGACACATATGGAACCGACATGAATGCATGATCAACACATAGCCAATCCATTCCGAAGGGTGAATCTTTCTCTGATACCACTCTGTAACACCCCTCCTCCCACATATACCAAAGTAATCATCCAGCTAAGGTAAACATGTGACGAGAAGTTACTATGTTATAATTTTACCTTCCCAAGTCACCTTAAGATAGTGGAACCGATGGAAACACACAATATAAACCTTCCATGTCATCAACATGACTCCCAAGAACCATCCCAACCAGTTAGGTAACCATATCCTGGGTCCCACTAAGTTTTTAAACCATTAAACACCCAAACGATCCCTTCATACGAACAAGCATGAGTCTGGGAGGCTCCAAATGTGTCCAGGGACTTTTCTTCCCGGTGTTGTCCCTACATCTCTAGGATTTGAGCCACGTTTTCAAGCCCAAAGCCTAGGTCACTTCTTAGAACTCAAAGACAATTTCAGAATTGCAAGATAACAACAAAATAATGATACCCATACAATTAAATAAAAGAGGACTTGATTGGAACCCTACTAGCCATGACGGGCATTTCGTCAAACATGTCACAATTATGTAATATACATGTTTAAACAAAAAATTTGAGCATGGGGGTCTCGTACTCACCTGAGAAACACTAAGAAGAATTGATGCCTCAACACATTAGTTTTAGTTTCGTCCATTAGGAAATAGATATGGTGTTCATTCATTTACAAGTAAAAACATGATGAGAGGGATACATAGTCACTATCATAATACATGTTCATAACCAGCATAATAACAATAGAAATAAAAAGGAAACAATATCCATATAATCCACATATAAACTAGTACAATACTCATGAATAAACAAGGATAAATAACCTCATATTAACAATGCAAAGGCTATCTAGTTGTGGGACTTCCATGAACCACCCAACCGTAGAGATGACTAACACAAATCTCTCTTCAGCCAGTCACCCCCAAGCCATACTCCAAGAATGAATGTGGGATCTCATCAATCAAAACCTTTCAAGGCTTCTAGGCCGAACCACCTCAACCCATTAAACAGTGGTTCCACCTCACAACCGGAAATCACAAAACTATCATCATATTGGTCTCTACCCAAGGCTTCCAGGCCTCTAGAGCATTTGTTCCAACCGAAGCCTCAAGGACTAGTAACTTAATCCATAGCTGCTGCAGGGATTCCATAGTGTTTGTCGAACGAGGACCTTCAGGACTAGTAACTCAACCAACCAAGGGCTTCCAGATCATTTTTCCAACCAAGGATTCCAGGACTAGTAACTCAACCCAAGTTGTTATAGGGCTTCTAGAGTGTTTGTCCAATTAAGGCGTCTAGGAACTAGTAACTGAACCCAAGCTAAAGGAAATATGAGAACCAACCATAAAACAAAGTAATGAACCTACAACACCATGGCTATTTAGGAAATGGCAAGGCTAGGAAAATCCATTGTCAATCCACACAATCATACATGCCAATGATAAATAATGACCAGTAAACCACATGCATATGCCATGCATGCCAAAAATAGTGAGAAAAACATACATGATGTAGAAAATTTGATATAGGTTAACTCGATAATGCAATATAAATCAAAGAAGAATACTATAACCTACTTCTAATATCAATTTGCATAAGCTTAAAGATCAATCTCAACAGTATAACCATAAGAAGAAGAATAAATGCACAATACACATGAAAATACTTTTGGGAAAGCCTCAGCTTAAAACCCCACACTATTGTATTATCATACATGGTGGAAATACATAGGAATTATACAAAGCCTTAGCTCTCACAGCTAGCTAGCTCTCAGTGCAATCCTCACAGATGCTCATAGGAAATATTGGCTTCTCTCTAGCCTTCCTTTCTACCCTCCAAACTCCCATTTCCTTGCGTTGTTCCTTGTGGATGATTCTCATGTTACCAAGCGGATGATCTCCTACAAAACTGCACAATCCTCAAGGATTAAATCCTCGATTGCATGCATGAGTTTTCTCCATGAGAAAACACATGCAACTGATAGCACACTATCCTTGACATTAATCTCAACTGGGTATTTCTTAGAATAGACATGCATGAGTTTCTAATGAGGGAATATTCAATTAACAGCAGTAGCACTAGTTGAGTGCATGCATGCATCAACTAACTATTAACTCTCTATTAGCTCCTCAAACATTTTGGAACTAATTTAACTGGACTTAACTTAGTAAACTGAGTTAACTAATTACAACTCAAATATAACTCAATCTTATCTCCTTAATTTAAGGGGTAACTCTTGCATGACTTTATAAAGAATTCTAACTTGAATTTCTCCAGCTAATTAATTTAAAATAAATTAATTAATTATTTCCAAGTCGCTATTAATTCTAAATTCAATTTTAATTCACAATTTAATTCAAGGACAAATTAAATTGGAATATTCTTGTTGCCATATTTCAACACATGCAACTCGGTACCTACAAGAAAAACCCATTGTAGCTACTGATCCTAATGTCCTCTTGCACTTTCCTGCTATTCCTTTTCCTTCTTTTTCCAAAACTCAAAGTACGCCGCACTCCTCCAAGAGTGCTCCAAGAAAACTATAAGTGTCCAAGACTATGATAGAGAGAGAGCTCCAAAACTAAACTGACAAAAGTCCTGAACTGATCCTTAGAAGCCTTTATTAACGAGGCATGTATTTTCTTCATTTTCCATTATGTTCCTTCATTTTCCTTCTCACATGCAACCTCTGACCTTTCACCTCCCTTTTCTCCTAATTTCCATTATTTTCATAGATAAATGTACCAAAATGCCACTTTTCCTTTCCAAAGCCTTTTCCATGCCTTTTCCAATTTACTTAGCTATTAATCAATAGCCACTGATCCCCATCACTATGATTTTTCCCAACATTCAGCTTGGAATAAGTGTCCCATCAACCATGGCTATTATTTTTCCTTCATTAACTTTTATTACATGGATTTTTGACAAGGTTTGTTATAAAAGGAACTCCATACACCCTAAATGGAAACCCTCATTGTACCTATTTCTAAACGTGGGCATAAAAGAGTTCTTTCTAATTATAGGACCATTACGATTAACCCAATTTTAGCCAAGATACATAAAATTAGTTTGGAAAATAAGATTATCACATCCCTAGAAATCCATGAAAGGAATTCTAAATGGTAAGCCGAATTTAGGATATAATTCAACTATGGACCACCTTATTACTCTTAAGATCATTGAAAGGAGTTCCGCAATAATCAAACTAATCTCCTATGTTTATTGAATAATGGCAGGGTTGTGTGAGAACATTATTTCCAATTTTAACATCATTGATGGTTGGTTAGAAGAAATTAACTACTATATTAGAATCAAGCAATGGTGTCCCTTATCCCTTACGCTTTTGGCATACGTATTGAAAATTTAGAAGTGTTCTTGGAAGAAGAAATTCGTTCTAGCACAATTCTAATTGGTATAGTAATCACTCTTCTTCTTTATGCCCATGATATCATTCTTCTTGCATGGAGTACTTACTATCTTAGAAAGTAGCTAAAGATCTTCAAATATTTCTATTACAAGATGGCTTTGATTTATAATACTAACAAAATGAAACTCGTTTTTTAAACCCAAAAGGATCACATATGATATTCTTGTATATGACAACAACAACTTGGAGGGAGTGTTTTCATACAAATATCTCGGAAATCGATATCCCCTGCAAACACAACTAGAACTATAGCATTGAGAAAAAGGATAGTTGGATGGTAGAAATATTCTCATGGACTTGAAAAAAATTGTAAGTTAGTGGATATTTCGATATGGAATTAAAATAAGTCCTCTTTGAGGCTCTTATTAGTCATGTTTTTATTTTTATTTTATTTTGATGTCATTTTTGGGGACATAGTATCTCTAGAGTAATGAAGAAATATTGAATATATCTAAAATAAATTTATAAGATTTAATGTAAAAGATTATTAATTTATAACATTTTTTAATATTTCCTTATTCTACAAAATTCATCTTTTATCCCCCAATGGTCAAGCCAAGACTACACTTCCTTATGCCATCCCGCTTGAGTCAAATGTGGTAGTTTTGTTAAGAGTTAGAAGAAACTTAGGAAACCTATTATCTTCCATATTGTTTAACTTATTCTTATAAATAAGATACCCAGCCATTTCCATACTTTCAATGGGGAAAATTCTTGCTTAAATAAAGAGGATAAAATGGTGGTATTTTCGTTAATCCTGAGATTGTAGGTTATAAAATACATTTAGATCTATTCTAACTTGCTCCATGTCTCTCTAAAGAAACTACAACTCAAAACCTTACATCCACATAAAAGAACAACAATGATGGTAGTCTGAAAGAGGATTTTTTTTATCCCACATCTAAAGATCTATAGACTTATAACTATTTTCAAGCCCATAACAATCTTGTTTTAAAATTCCTAATTTTATTGTCATTTTTGTTATCATGTCACGTAAAAACCTTATTAAATCAAATATTAATATTAAAAAATTATTATTATTATTACTAAATTAAATTATGAAATCTATATTAATAGAAAAAAATAATATTAATATGTTTAATGTTAATATTAAATTTATTAATTTTGGATTAAGATAATAATATTAACTTTAATATAATATAAAATTTGTTGTATTATGAATTATTTCAATGACAAATGAAGGGATGACCTAGGGCGCTCTGCAACTCTCTACCCATGTCCAGACCTGCGCATCTAACCACAGACGCCGCACCCATCAAAGCTGTTAGTAGCAGCAGCAGCGACAGCGCCTGACTGCACATTACATCATGTCCTCCCAACGGGGAGGGGCAGGTACCCAACCCTCCCCTCCTCTTAGCGATCCTTTCAGAGATGACGGCGCACCAATAACAACCAAGGCCTCTCAGAATCTGAACATCGAGCCAGGACAAAGTTCTGAACAGCCAGTCGTTCCAGAACTGAATGCATGCAATGATGAAGAAATGTCAGAAAGTCCAAAGGTGTCACCACCATGGACAAAAACGGCTACATGCATCCCCAAAGCACCAGAAAGAATCAGAGTGGAGCTTCCAAGCCACAGAATCAATGGCGAAATACAGTACATGAAGGACCACGCGCTCATTGGGAAATTTCTAGGCTTCTGGCCAACGGAAAAAGCCTTGCATGGCTGGGTGGACTCCAAGTGGAAGCCAAAAGGACATGTCTCCCTGCTTCTGGGTCTTAAAGGCTTCTTCACAGCAATATTCACCTGCCTGGAGGACAAAACAAGAGTATTTGAGGGCGGCCCCTATTTCTTCAACTCAGCGGGTCTCTTCTTACGGGATTGGAAACCCCGATTCAACCCAGATACCGAAGACCTCAGTCATGTACCGGTCTGGATTCGCATGTATTCCTTACCCACGGAGTATTGGAGAGAAGAAACTCTACAGGACATCGGCAACCGCATTGGAACTTTCATCAAGGTGGCAGAGGAAACCAAAAATTGAAGGTTCACCTCCTATGCAAGGATCTGTGTCCAGATGCAACTCAAGAAGACCCTCGCAGAAACGGTAAGCCTCTATCATGATGATTATGAATGGAATCAACCTCTTGATTATGAACATATCCCATTTCGCTGCCGCAAATTCCATGAACATGGACATCTGTTCAGGGAATTCCCTCTGAATGTCCAGATCCAATCCTCCACCAATGAGATCTCCAAAGACTCAGAGGGGTTTGTCAAAGTACCACACCGCTGTAGACATGCTAAGAAATCGAATGCAGCCCCCTCAACATCCAACGGGCAAAAAGATGTCCTCCCTAGCCATAAGAATCTGGACTCCTCGAACAGATACCAGATTCTCACCCCGCAAGATCCCTCTGACCTTCCGCCTCAAAAAGACTCTCAAGCCTCTCAGACACCTCCTTCTGCTGAGTCTCTCCTTAAAAATACTCTGCGCCCCTCTGCTTCGGAGATAATCGGTGCTCCTCTTAACTCTAAGTTAAAAATGCCAGTGATAGCCACAGATTTACAGCCCTCCGATATGGATCTAGATGCTGCTCTAGCTCTCAGCCTGCATGAGGAGATCCTAGAAGATCATCTGAGTACTCCCATCAGCATGGAAGAAGACATAGAGAATGTAAGCTTGGATGGGCTAGACATTCACAAATTGGAAGATGCTTGCAAGCAAAAAGCATATACAACCATCCCCCCTGGGGAAATAGAAAGACTGGAAAGGGTACTGAACAAAGCTCAGCACAAGAAATGCCTAGGAATACAAGCAGGCAGTCCATGGGATGGAAAAAAAATCCTTAAAGAGATGAAGAAAAGAGGGCGCAAAACAGATCTGCAGAGAACAATCATATTAGGAGAACAACTAATGGAATCTGGAAGATTCCCGAAATTAACAAGGTTCTACAAGGCCCTCCCGCATAGTTCCTCATGAAGCTTATCTCTTGGAATATGAGAGGGATCAATGGTTCCTCAAAGCACAGAATGCTAAAAAACATGATACAGACAGAAAAACCAGCAGTAGTCTTTCTCCAGGAAACTAAGAGCACCTCCATGGCACTGGAGCAGCTCCTCAATAAAGCTTGGAGTGGAAGTCAATCTGTTTCTACAGACGCATTGGGCGCATCAGGAGGCTTAGCCATAGTTTGGAATCCGCAGATTCTGCTATTGCAAGACTTCCATGCGACCCGCTGTTTCATCCAGGCCACGTTTCATCTCATTGGCATGGATATCCATGGGCATATAACCAATGCTTATTTTCCCCAGGATCAGCAACTCAAATTAAAAGCCCTGGAATCGTTATCAAGCTTAAATTCATCCAGGCGCTTCCCCCTATGGATCAGTGGAGGCGACTTCAACATGCTCACTCACCTAGAGGAAAGAAAAGGAGGATGGATGAAGCTAGAAGAAGACAGCACCAGATTCAGGGAATTCATTAGTAGTAACCATATTATCGATGTCAAAACCTCTAATCGTATTTATACTTGGATGAACAAGCGTAGAGGTGTTCACAACATCGCCTCTCGTCTTGATCGATTTCTACTCTCAGATAATGCCATACATCTGCGAGGGGACTTTCATGCCTCCATTCTGCCTCAAGGAGGATCGGATCACTGGCCCATTATGCTGCAATGGACCCGTCCTGGAAATCAAGGAAAGAGACCTTTTCGCTATGAAGCCTTCTGGACCAGCCACCCAAACTTCAAGGAAGTAGTCCAGACCGCTTGGAAATCCTTTACTCCTCCAGATGGCGCCAAAATGTACAAGTTTCAACAGAAACTAAGACATCTAAAGCAAGTGTTGAAGGCCTAGAACAAGAACCATTTTGGCAACATCACGGAATCCAGGAAACAACTAGAGCAGGAATTCAGTATTCTTCAGCAAACTATCATCACAGCAGGCAGAACGGAGGAACTTGCCAATAAAGAACAAACCCTTTGGACAACCTTAGAAGCAAGAAGATCGCAAGAGGAAATCCTCTAGCGCCAAAAGTCCAGAATAAAATGGCTCAAGGAAGGGGAAAAAAACACCAAATTCTTCCATCGAACCACGATCCAGCAAAGAATGAGCAATAATATAGTCTTCATCAATAACAATGAGGGGGAGAAACTAGAGAGGCATGAAGACATGGAAAAGGAGCTCAGAGATTACCTTCAGGACATGCTCACTGAGCAAACCAAAAGCAGAAAAGCTGCTATCCAAGAGGTCACAAGACACATTCCAAAGCTCATCACAGCCGACCACAACAGAAACCTTCTTCAACCAGTCTCCATGCAAGAGGTGGAGGATGCAATGGCGCAACTTAAAGATGGTAAGGCTCCTGGTCCAGATGGCTTTACCTCTAACTTTTTTCATGAATTTTGGGATCTTATCAGAAACGAAGTCAGGGATTTGGTAGAGGAATCCCACTCGATGCATTGGCTCCTCCCCTCCCTGAACTCCACCTTTATAGCACTTGTACCCAAAGGAGAGGAAGCAAACACGCCGGACAAATTCAGGCCCATCGCCCTCTGCAATGTCATCTACAAGCTCATCTCCAAAGTTATTTCCAATAGACTCAAACCCCTGCTACCTCTTCTCATTCTTCCAGAGCAAACAGGGTATGTAGAAGGTCGCCAAATTTTAGATGGCATCATCCTCTCAAATGAGATTATCCACTCCTTAAAGATTCTCAAAAAGCCGGGTATGTTAATGAAGCTTGATCTATCAAAAGCTTTTGATAAGCTCAGTTGGGAATATATTCAACACATGCTTCTTGCCTTTGGTTTCTGCCCCACCTGGACTCGCTGGATAATGAACCTCATATCTTCTCCCAGCTTCTCCATCCTGCTCAATGGCTCTCCTTCACGGCCCTTCCGATCATCTCGCGGCATAAAGCAAGGGGATCCCCTCTCCCCTTTCATCTTCATCCTTATGGCGGAAGGTCTCAGTCGTCTGCTGCATCATGCTATTACCTCAAAGACCATTAAAGGCATTGCATTACATGGCCTCCCACCATCATCGCACCAGCAGTTTGTAGATGACACAATGATTTTTGGTCATCCCTCCTCTGCTGAAGCTAACTCCTTTAAGACCCTGCTTGATCTGTTCTCTGAAGCTTCAGGTACTTCCATAAACGCTTCTAAATCTCAGCTTTTCTTTTTTAATACCCCTGTCTCCACTTAGAGAAATATTGCCAGAATCCTTGGTTTTTCCATTGCATCGCTTCCCTCCAAATATCTGGGCGCACCTCTTATGCTCTCAGCTCTTAAACATGCATCGTGGAGAGCGCTACTGGATAAACTCGAAGCCCGTCTCTCCTCTTGGACGTATAGGTCTCTCAACATTGCCAGCCGTCTCACCCTGATCAAATCTGTGCTACAAACTATGCCGCTCTATCTCTTCTCTATCCTTGCAGCCCCGAAATGGGTCCTCAAAGGCATTCGTAATCTGCAGCGGAACTTTCTCTAGGGCTCGTCAGGTCTAAATAGGAAATGGGCCTTAGTCAAATGGTCAGAGGTATGCCAGCAAAAAACCATTGGAGGATTAGGCCTAAGGGACCCACTGCACAGCAACAATACCCTGGGCGCAAAGGTTTGGTGGAACTGGCTGGTAAAACCACAGGTACCATGGGCGAAGCTCTAGCAGGCCAAATATGCGTCTGGCAGTGGATGGAAGGATTTGATAAGATTCAATCCAAGCAGCACAGGCTCAATGATCTGGAATGCAGCAAAACTTCATAGCACATTCATTCAAGATCACAGTTTTTGGGAAGTAAGGTCAGGGGATTCCGCGTGTTTTTGGGAGGACTCTTGGCAGCAGCTCCCAACGCTAGCCTCAATATTTCATAAACCGCTTTGGCAAACTCATATGCAACGCAATAACTTGACAGGCATAGCACAATTCTGGCAGCAGAGTGAAGGTACAGACCATCAACAATGGAGACCAGCTAGTACCTGGCAAGAGGATTGGCAAGGAGAAGATTATGAAGACATCGAACAAGAACTACAGCACGGGAAGATCAAAAAGTCAAATAAGCTGGACAGACTAAGGTGGGGTCACACAATGAGAGGAACTTTCACAACAAAGGACGCATACAATCTGAGACATGCCCAAAACTCCGCCGACAAAGATCAGTTATGGTGTAACATCTGGCAAGCTACTATTTGGCCCAAAATCTCCATCTTTTTATGGCTTTTAAGCAAGAAAAGAATCGTCACATGGGACAATCTGCTACGAAGAGGTTTTATTGGCCCATCCTAATGCCCAAATTTCTCTCAGCACGCAGAGTCCATCCTGCATCTAATGGAAACATGCCCCCTCGCGACTCAACTTTGGAATCTAATTGATAACTGCACTCAAAGATTTGGAAATCGTCAAGGGAATATAGCAAATCTTCTACGGAATTGGCCCAAGACGCCTTATCAAAGCCCACTGTTGAACGCACTCTGGACTCTTATCCCAGGCTTTCTCTATTGGACCCTCTGGAAGGAGAGGAATAACAGAGTTTTCAATGACAAAAAGTGCCCTCTTGAGATTCTGTGGACTCTTCTAAAGCACAACCTTCAAGAGACTTTAGCGCTCAGACCCTGGCAAGAAACGGACTGGCCTTCGTCACCCCATGAGATAACCATTTGGAAGTCCTGGGGCATTCATCTCTCTTGCACGCACCATCCGCCCACTCGAATGATAAACAAGACGGTCTCCCCTTCTCATTGGTCACCCCCAGCTCGAGCCTCTTTCAAGATGAATTTTGATGGTGCAGCTAAGGGGAATCCAGGACCTGCAGGATATGGTGGAGTCATACGCAATGACCAAGGGCTCATCCAGCATGTCTTCTTCGGATCGATTGGAAATGATACCAATAACGTTGCTGAATTGGAAGGGCTATGGAAAGGTTTATGTATAGCAGACCAGCAGGGCTTCTATCCGCTGACAGTAGAAGGCGACTCCCAGATCCTAATCAACGCAGCTATCCGGCTTCAAGCAGGTACTCTTGCAACCAAAGTTGCCTCTAGCTGGAGATTGCTCAGCAGACTAGAATCCCTGGAAGCATGGCTCAAAAGACCCAATAGCATCACTTTCCAACATGTTAAAAGATCCGCCAATAAGGTCACTGATCAGTTAGCCAATCAGGGAGTCGATCTGAATAGTCACCCCTACTCAGGTATGCTCAATGACACATCAGATATTCAACTACAACATGTTTGCCTATCACTGGCAACTCAGGATCTTCAACCCCCAGCTACGGGTGAATGACCATGTTATTAATGAGCAGGCGGCGTCATTCAATGACAAGTGGCCGCCAGCTCTGGACAGATGGGCCGAAGACTCGCGAAGGAGTCCGGCCATAGTTAATGCAGGCAGGCTCTCGCAAGTGGGCAGGGGTATTAGACCGCCGAGAGGCTGCACTTCGACGCTGAGAGGTAGGCATTTGAGAGGTTCAGGAGGGCGAAGCTCTGGTTATCTGGTTGAGCGGGGTGTCAGGCTGAGGAATTCCCTGATTTCAAGAGTGAACGGTGAGGGGAACTGTCTGCGAAAGCTGGTGAGACACGACAGTAGCTCTGGTGAGTGCAGCTCTGGTTGTCTGGTGAGCGAAGCCCTCGTTGTCTAGTTGTCCGGTTGTCTGGTTTTGTTAGGGAGGGGGGTACTCAATTCTTGGATGTCTGCTTGGTGTGGGAGAAAGATTGTCCATCAACCTCAGCCCTCAGCTCTTGAGGCCTTGGTTGAGAGCTTGAAACACCTGAGAACTTAGGTTGTCGCTTCAGTCTGGGGCGGCACTGTCAATGACCAAATTTTGATCTGTGCAGCGTGGCCGTCTCCTGGGGTCCTGGCTCGAGGGGCATTTCTAGGATGTTCTGTTTTTTCTGGGTGCGGGTCGGGTCATTTAGCTGGGGCAATCTCTCCGGGTGTGGTTCTGTATCAGGCCTTGCCTCTGTCCTGGTGTGGTTCTGTATCAGGCCTGGCCTCTGTCAGTGTTAGCGTTGAATCATGCCACGAGAACGGCAACGTGGAGCCTGTCGGCGTGGTGGCTCAAGAGGCAGAGGCCGAGCAAGAGCCTCGTCTCCACAGTCCTCTGCGTCCTCAGAGGAAATTTTCTCTCCACATGCTCGCACAGGGAGAGGGCGAGGCAGAGGGCAGGGCAGGTCGGCAGTATGTCCCTTTGGAGGGCATCCATCAGCTCGTTTCATGTTCCCCTGCTTCCTGGACAATGTTGTGTATTTCGTCACAGTGCGCATTGAAAAATTCGAGCACCAAGACCGACCTGGAGCCCCAGCTGATCCAAGGCCACCATCGCCTGTTCCTGGTCAGCAATTACAGTCTCAGGAAGCCGCGGGTGAGGTGGCGAGAAACCAAGCTGGACCAAGCGAGCCTGAGAGGAACACCGCGCCTTACACCGACACGAGTGCCTCAGACTCCTACGGCTGCCCGATGGTGGAGGAGCCACACGACACTTTCATCCCCCCGATGGTGGAGGAGCCTCCAAATCCTCGCACCTAGGCGCGCGGTCTGGGCTTCTATTGTGGTATGGCTTTGTTCTGTTCATTTTTGTAAATCATCAAAGCGGCACCTGTCGTTTTTGGGAGTCAGTCCAAGTCTATGTTCATTTCTGCAAGGTCTGTGTCAATCATGGTTTATGTATCCGAGTCTGTAATGTCGGTTCTGCCTTATCAGTTCAGTGTCTGTAAGCACTTTCTCAGTTTTGTAAGGGTCTGCAACCTCCTCCCTCGTGTTGCAGGGAGTGGCAAGTTCAGTTTTGGAGTCTTCAGTATAGTTATGGTTCTAGTTGGGGAAAAGAGGACGGTCTCACAGTCCTCCCTCTCAGGCTCAGTTTTAGATTTGAATTGTCATCCTGTCCATGTAGCCAATTTTGGCGGAAAATGTAACCCTCTGTAACTTTTTGTATTATAATAGAATAGTTCGATTTACACAAAAAAAAAAAAAATTGTTGTATTATAATATATACTAGCGAAACCACATTAATGAACAAACGCTAATGAATGTGGTTGATATGTGGTAAAGGCGTGAGAAAAAATAGTCATTAATAGAAAATGAGTCAGACAAGCTGACTCAATATGTTAATTTTATTTAACCTACTTTTTTTATAAATCTAACATAATAAAATATATAATATTTTTAAAATCCTTAAGTAATCATAACCTAAAGCTACCTAAAGAAATAAAACCTCAATAGTTTTAATTAGAATACATTGATCTTCATGTGAAACTTGAAGATTTTAAAAAAAATTGCAAGTTAAATTTTTATGTATTTTGGGTAGAGGATCAACTTACTAAACACATAAACAAGTAAATTTAAACCAAAATTTACAGCCAAACATAGAAGATTAAGTACAAATAAAACACAGAAGATAGAAAATGATAAAGGAGTTCACCCATCTCTTGGGCTACATCTCTTGGTCCAGCTTCCAATGTTGGGCCTCTTCTATTATGCTAAAAAAAATATGTGTTTATATCAAGTTACAATGCTCAAAATGCTCAAACAATGGCTCAAATGGATCCAGAACAGTAAAAAAACCCTATTTTGGTTCTTTCTATACCTTATTGGGTAAAAAACTGAGAAATTTATGCCTCTTTCTCTCTTTTACCAAGTTTTGTAGTTAACCATCCTACAATTTTCGCCTCAACTTAGTTGGTGCACCACAAATGCAGAACCGTTGCAAAAAACCTAGCACTATCCCCTCTCAGTGGGCAAAATTGTAGGACAGTTAAGGTTGCCATTAACCCCCTAGTCCTGAAAAATGGCAATGATGTAGGAGCATCCGAGCACCCTTAGTAAAAATTGAAATTTTGAGTTGTTAAAGGGGAAAACATGGACAACCATCGCAAATCGGGCAATTTTTGTTTAAAACAGAGCTAAATTGATGGAATTGATAAGTCTTTAGAAGACTTAATTAAATGTAATTATCTTCCATGCATGCATATAAAGAGATTTAGGGGTTTGAGTGATCGTAGGAGAAGATCATGGATCTAGAATGATCCATGATTATGTAGTTATTTCTATAGATTGTATAACTATGTGTTGTGAGAGAAGATAATGGATACAATGTAGTCGAAAGAGAATTTTTGACTAAGGCTAAGATGCCTTATATTGTAATCTAGTTCTATATTGTTGATTTGGGGCAACATCGATGTCCTCTAGCCACAAAATTTGGTGGAGAGGTTGGGGCACATGAAATCTCCAATACTGAGAAAGGGTTTGGGTAGATTCTAAGTAGGTCAAGAGATATTAAAATAATTAATATTCTTAATGGAGTCCCTAAGTCTTAACTTAGGGAAAATAATATATTAATGTGTATTAATATAAATCTGTGTTAGAGTGGTCCAAAAGAAATGGATCAAGCCAGATCTAATCTTAGTAGTTGATTAGGGACTTAATCTCGACCGTTGAGATGTCAACAGGAAAAGTATAAGAGGAGGCTTGAGCGTCACTTGGAGAGCACACCAGATGATCAATCATTCTATTCTCTAGAGTGAGGTTTGCTAAGAGAGATATAATCAGTGATCATGAGAGTACCTGAGGGGCATTGAGTATAGATAATAGAGAAGGCAGAGAGTGTGTAGGGAGAGTAGCACAACAGCCAAGAAGAGTGACGCAGAGCCAAAAAGGGCTCACACAAAGGAAGCCAAGTGCTGCGCAGAGCACCAGAGGGGCTAGCGCAGCTGACACAGAGGCTCCCAAGGCTGACACAAGGCCTCCTGGGGCTGACACAAGGCCTCCTGGGGCTGACGCAGGCCTAGAAAGGTTGACGCAGGGCTAACGTGAGACAGACAGGGGTTGACGTTGTCCATAATGGCAGACGTTGTGGTTGTAAAACTTTTTTGTGTTGAGGAGTTACCGGAAGGATCTTCCGGGGTTTCAGCTAGGAGATTTCTCTCAAACTGTGAGGTATAGCTGCTAAGGAAATTCTCTGTTGGGTAGGCCAATTTCGGTACCTAGATCGTACTCTGATACTGATTAATAAGAAAACCCTCAGATAGCTGCACCAGTTTTCCTGCATTGGGTTTTTCCAGGAACATTGGTCCAAAACTAATGGTGTCACGTGGTGTGTTTGTTCTTGTTTCTTTTAGTTTTTGATCTGTAATATGTTAAGCATGCATTGGCTTTTATTTCAGTATTTACTTTGTAAATAACTTGTTAAAGAAAATTAACAAGTAGGTAGGAATAAATCAGAAAAAGTGCATGAAGGGTTTCTAAACTAAGTAAACTTAGAAACTTCAACATGGTATCAGAGGGTGATTGCAAATCACAGGAGGACTAAAAGACATCAGCCACATAGAACAATAGCAGCAGAAAACAACTTTCTCGAGGTGACAAAAGTTGTTTCTAGAAGCAGAAAAGCCAAGGAAGTATGACGCATAGCCAACCAGGGCCACACAGAAGAAGTCAGGAACTACGCAGAGCCTCAGAGAGGCTAGTGTTTCTGACACAGAGGGCCACAGGGCTGACGCAGGGCATCCCAGGGATGACAGAAATCCATCTGGGGTGATGCAGAGCCAACATGGGGCCGAGAGGTGCTGACGCAGTTCAGAGAGGGGCAGTTGCTGGAGTCTAGAAGGCTATAGAAATATTGCAGAGTGGAGCTGGTGAGGTACTGTAGTCAAAATAGTACCTAACATAGTAGGGCCAGAGGAGTTGTTACCGAGGGTTTCTAGCTGAGGAACCTAGATCAGTAGTGCAGTTGCATAAGACGAATAGAGTAGGGGGAATCTGGACAAGTGGCAGAAGGATTTCCAGGAGGGAAATCGGGACTCAGAGGGAGTCCAGAAGAGAACTTCTAGATGGAAAGTAGAGACTCAGAGGAGTCGAACAGAGAACTTCCAGGAGGGAATTAGAGGAGTGCCATGGTGCTACACGGGGTAAGATACTAGGATAGACTAGACAGAACATTGAACTTCGCAGTTTGGAAGGCCAGAATCTTATCATTGCTTGACATGAATCATGTCAAAAACTTCACCTTGAAGGTTATAGTTATCCCAGTTGACCCCAATCATAATGACAAGTACGAAGAGGTGATGACAAGGGCCAAGTGAATTATCCTTGATGGGGTCAAAGATCATGTGGTACTACATATAGCTGAGAAGGAGATGGCAGTTGAGATGTGGAAAGCTCTCAAGAACCTACGCCAACATACTCTGTGAAAAGAAGAATGTTGCTCGAGAACCAGATGAGGGCGTACCAAATGAGGAAGGATAAATCGATTGACACCTTCCTTGGTGGACTGAATGAGATCTGAGACCAGTTGCCTACTATAGGAGCGACATCGGATCAGGAGCTTATGGTGAGGACAGCCTTGAATGTTGTCTCAGAAAATTGGGAAGTGTTTTTTAGAGTATCCTGGGCAGAGGAACTCTCCTACCTTGGGATGAGTTGTGGGTAGCTCTTTGTTAGGAAGAGATCAGACGATAGTCAAAGACATGTAGCCACAACAAAGGGATCAAAATTTAGTAGGAGGAGAAGGATGTGGCCCTAGCATCTGAGGGAACACAGGAGAAGCAGAAGAAGGAAGATCTCTCCAAGCTCAAGTGCTTTGACTATGGGGAGATGGGCCATTATATGACTCAGTACCCAAGGAAGAAGAGTAAGGGAGAGTCTCTCGAGACTAAGGCAGTGCCAACATGGGCAGAGAAGGAAGTTTTGACAGACAATGACTCTGCCATGAGTGCACATGCACCACTCGAGTGGAAGTGCGGAGACATTGAGTTGTAGTTAGGCGGTGTGCAGGCGATGAGGGAGCCTCTACAAGGAGTAGCAGGACTGGATAAGTGGGTAGAGATAGATGTGGATGGAACGGTAGAGAGAGCTACATCGCAGGAGTGCCGAGATAGCACAGAGCTAACAAGCTACAACAGTGCGAGAGGCACAAGGCTATTGCACCAGTGTAGGAAGGAACAGAGAGGTGTGAAAAAATGTGAGATGCAAGGATTTGTTGCAGCAATGCAGAGGTCAGAGAGAGGGAGAACTTGTCAGCGGCAGAGGGAGTTTCAACATTAGTGGGTGTCTCTAGCCCAATAGGGAGGTTAGTTTGGAGATCACTTACTTACTTCTCAGTAACTGAGTTGCAGTGCAACAGTGGGTAGCATGATGCAGAATGATGAGAGGAGGTGCAGTGCGGATGCAGTGATGGGGGAAAGGACCAGAAGTAACACGAATGTAGAGGGAGCTATCGTACAGATGTAGCAGTGGTAGTGGCAGAACCATGGGCAGCAGTACAGGAGGCAGCAATGTAGAGGATGGTGGGCTGGAAGGCCTAACATAAACATAGGTACCGATGTCGGATGATGAGAGTAATACTCAGTGAGGAGTATTTCTAGAGAATAGTCCTCGCTAAGAGAGATTGTTGATTTGGTGTAGCATCGAATGTGCTCTAGCCACAAAATTTGGTGGAGAGGTTGGGGCATATGAGATATCGAATACCAAGAAAGGGTTTGGGAAAATTCTAAATAGATTAGGAGATATTAAAATAATTAATATTTTTAATGGAGTCCCTAAATCTAAACATAGGGAAAATAAAATATTAATGTGTATTAATATGAATCTGTGTTAGAGTGGTCCAAAATACATGGACTCAAGTGAGAGCTAATCTTAGTTGTTGATTATGGATTTAATCTAAGCCGTTGAGATGCCAATAGGAAAATTATAAGAGGAGGCCTAAGGGTCACTTGGAGAGCACACCAGATGATCAGTCATTCTATTCTCTAGAGCGAGGTTTGCTAAGAGAGATACAATCAGTGATCGGGAGAGCAGCTGAGGGGCATTGAGTAGAGAGAAATAGAGAAGCCAGAGAGTGTGTCAGGGGAGCAGCACAACGACTAAGAAGAGTGATGCAGAGCGAGAAAGGGCTCACACATAGGCATCCAGGTGCTACGCAAAGCACCAGAGGGCCCAACACAAATGACACAAAGGCTCCCAAAGCTGACGTAGGGCCAACATGAGATAGAGAGGGGCTGACGCAGTCCAGATCAGGCAGAATCTGCAGTTGCAGAGCATTTTTGTGCTAAGGGGCTACCAGAAGGATTTTCTAGGGTTTAAGCTAGGAGATTTCTCTCAAACTGTGAGGTATAGCTACTAAGGAAATTCTCTTTTGGGTAGGCCAATTTTGGCACCCAAATTGTACTCTGATATTGCTTAATAAGGAAACCCTCAGATAGTTGCACTAGTTTTCCCGCATTGGGTTTTTCCAGGGACATTGGTCCAAAAATAATGGTGTCATGTGGTGTGTTTTTTCTTGTTTCTTTTAGTTGCCGATCTGTAATATGTTGAGCATGCACTGGTGTTTATTTTCAGTATTTACTTTGTAAATAACTTGTTAAAGAAAATTAACAAGTAGGTAGGAATAAATCAGAAAAAGTGCATGAAGGGTTTCTAAACTAAGTAAACTTATAAACTTCAACATGTATATATATGAAATATACATGTTATTATATATGTGCGTGTTATTTGAGTTTGGTGTGTCTGTGTCTTTATATATATGTTCTTTTCCATAAAGTTGATAAATATGTGTGTACGAGTGTAAGGACGAAGTTCCTATGAACTTTTCCTTGAACGGAGTATGGTAGGATAACTTTGTGTTATAACGTAATCCCACCAATAGCGAACAAGATCAAGTCAACGGGGTCGATTGAATAAACACAACAAGAGCCGTTGGATTGTCTAGATCCACGGATAATACTGGAATAAGAGGAAAGATGGAGGAACCATCAAAGCCGTCCGATGGAAGAAGATCCATGGTCATCACATGGTGAAGACACATGGGCGTTAATCAGAATGGAAAGGGAGTTTTCATAGGTGGGAAGCTATTTCTCATGTAGCCTCAAAGCTGTAAGTGGTATTTCAATTCTAGACCTAAGAAATCAATAAAACAAGTTTAAAGTCCGAAGGTGATCGGATCGTCCGTTGAAAGGTGCTTGGACGCATATCGCATGCAAACAAGTGTGGTCATTAATTTCGAAAACGGACGTGATGAAGGTTTATACAACAAGGTTAAGACCTCATTGAGTTCTGTCCATCTAGACTGTTCATTGGGTGTCCGATCAGATGGTAATCACACGGGAAAGTGTGTGAAGGTTAACATTTTAGACAGACCCTATATGTTATCAACACGGGTTTAATTTATTTGGGTTCCGGTCTTATGCTTTCAAAGTTGGACCAACGTTTGTTAGTCGAGTTTCTTTGTAATTCGACTATTTGTTGTGATTCCCCGGATTATGGGTTTATTGTGAAATCCACCAATTAAAAAAGCTTTCGATATATTTGTGGGCCCATAACCCATAGATCCACATGGAGTTGTAAAGATGTAGCTTTACTGTGTAAAAGCAGCTTAGCTATCTTTAGGAAGTTACATGGCAACCATATGACCACGTAGCGGGGTGAGTTTTGAGGTTTCTTTTTATCCCCTATCTAGTGCGTGCTGCTACTACTATATATCCCATACGACCTTGGGCTAGCCTCCTCAGGGCTACCCCCTCCAGTTAGCACCTTTTCTCCTGCGATCCTGGGCATATTGAAGGTCATGTGACCCGGGGCTGGCCCCCTTTCAAAATGTCTCTCCAGTTAGTGCTCGGTCAAATTATGTTGGGAATATGACCCATGGCTCGCCCTCCATCATTCATGCTCGCTTCTCATCCGCTTGTTGGCTATTTTGTGGACCTTGGGGTTGGGCTAAGCCATCGCCCTTGATCCCTGCCCACAGTCTTGTGGCTCACGGGTGGCTAGGGCCTAAGGCTTATGTTAAAATTGGCAACTAGGGAAAAACTTCATATGGGTCACTCGTTGAGAGGTGTAGAACTGATATAAAGATCATCCGATTCCGATGAGTATTCATGGAGATATGAATTTATTTTGATTATGGAATTATTATGAAGCCAGCCTACAACTCATGTAGGCTTAGAATCCCAACAGTCGCATCTATTCAAACACCAGCATTGTGCATAAATACAGGAAGACCTTTCCTGATTTGGACTCACTCGTCTCATCACATCTCTCTCTCTACTGTGCAGAAACGGGTCTCTCCCTCACACATTTGAAGCCGGAAGCTGCTGAAATTGAAGCTGCAACTGCAGAAGTAAAGATTGACCTAGGTGGACTAGAATATATCCTCATCTGAACTACATTGTAGGTTCATCTCAACCTCCTCTAAAATCTGCAACTTTTGGTGGTGGAATCAAGTCAATCCGACGGATGGTTTGCAAGATATTGACTACCCGAGTTTGAAGCCGAAAGTTGATGACACTGAAGCTGCAACTACAGAAGTAAATATTGACCTATCTGGACTAGAAGATATCCTCATCTAAACTAAAATGTAGGTTCATCTAGACCTCCTCTGAAAGCCGCAACTTTTGGTGGTGGAATCATGTCAATCCGACAGACGGTTTGCAAGATATCGACTGCCCTAGTTTGAAGCCAGAAGCTATTGAAATTGAAGCTGCAACTCCAAAAGTAAAGATCGACCTACGTGGACTAGAAGATATCATCATCTGAACTACACTGTAGGTTAATCTGAAGCTCGTTTGAAAGCTGCAACTTTTGGTGGTGGAATCAAGCCTATCCGACGGTCGGTTTGTGAGATATCGTCTACCCTGGTTTGATGATGAAGCCGCTAATGCTGATGATGCTGATCTACAGTTTGCTACTACTGATATGAATCAGATTTATTGTACTATTTCTCTCTGCTGAATTATTGAAGATAAAAGAAGATTTTATCAAAGGGTTTCCCCACACATTGTGGGGTTTGTCACTGGCTAGCCGCCACATCTCGTGTCTCTTGTCTTGGCTTGTGCTCTGTCGATCGTTTAATGTTCTATTTGCACTTTAATTTATGTACATATGATTGCTAATTTGTGGAATATAATAAGAAAAAGAAGTAAACTATTATAAGCATAGAACATACCATAACTTAACATGGTATCAGAGTTGAGGTGAAGACAAAGCCCGATCAAGAGCAAGAGAAATCACCGAAGAGAAGATTGGGAAGGCTATCCTAAAATAACTATGGGGTCCTCAACACTCTTTCCTGCCGAAGACAAGCTCCATGAGAACGCTGACTATCACAGATGGAAGATGTCTATCGATCTAACCCTAGAATATCAAGGATTGGTAGACCATGTAAGAGGCAATATTGTTGAGCCTCCATCAAATGCATCCGTTGCTACCTATGACAAATGGAAAAATGGAGAAATCAAAACAAAGAAGATCATCCAGGACTCTATCGAAAAGCACTTGGTGGCCTACATCTCTGAACTGAACACCTCCAAGGAAGTCTATAATAGACTGGTGAGTTTATTTAAAGTAAATGATGCAAATCAAGTTTTGTTTCTTAGAAATAAGCTGAAGGAAATTAAGAAGGGTGAAGATGAGAGTATGCAAGCATACTTCTTAAGGATCACCAAAATCAAGAACGATATCCTATCTATTGGGGAGGCTATTACTGACAGGGAAATGGCACTCACGACTCTTGGAGGATTACCATCCGAATGGTAAGTGTTTAGGACTACTCTTCTGAATAATAATGTAATTCCTAGTTTCGAGGAATTAGTGGCTAGATGCATTCAAGAAGAAACAAGGGTAGAAGAGCAAGAAATTCCCATGCCTAAAGGTTCTCCTATTGCCTTTTCTTCTCATGCTAAGAAAATAAATAACTTTGGGACTAAATCGAAAGGAAAGGCTGGACTTAAGGGTGGAAGAAATGGACGATATTACATATACGATAAAGAAGGTCACTATGCAAGGGAGTGCCCTGATAGAAAAGACTCACACCGGGAGGATGATCAAAATCTCTTTGATGGAAATCAAAGGAATGAAAAATTCAATAACAAAGGTAAGAGGAGAGCTGGGAATAAAGGAAGAGGACAACCATTCAAGAAAGCTAGAAATTCCAGGATGTATTAAATGCACCTGACCTGAAAAGGAACCTGGTGTCCATCTCGGCAATGGAAGACAAAGGATACAAGGTAACCTTCAGTGATGGCAAGGTACATATATGGAAAAATAATGTTAAAGATGCCTTTACTCTTGGGTTTTCTATTGATTCATTATATCAGGTCGATGGAAGTCCACTAGGTGTCATATATTATGACACATCTCTTCAGTCTGAACTTTGGCATCAGAGGTTTTCCCACCTTCATTATAAAGGTCTACTCAGTGTAAGACAAATGGTGACAGGGATGACCGAATTCTAAGTAGACAAAGAAGGTGTATGTCCAAGATGTGCTAAAGGAAATCTCAAAAGGGGACCATTCCCCTCAAGTCAAAGCAAGACCTATGATATATTACAGTTGGTTCACTCAGGCATATCTGATGCTAGCATTAAGAGGGAGACTACTACACCACATACTCCTAAGCAGAATGGTGTGGTGAAAAGGAAGAATTGTACGATTGTGGAAGCAGTCTCTATGGGTAGATGATGTAACAATGCCTGATGTGGAGGAACCCATGGATCCTATTTATCCACCTAAGCCTTACTCTTCTAGGAAGAGGCCTTCATGGCTTAGGGGGATACTTGATGATGTTGAAGGACATGTTGCACCCCGAGGAACCTTCTGTGAAAGTAAGAAACCTAACAGGTATCAAGGATACCTGATCATCGTGAGCACGATCATACAAAATGAGCCTCCATCATTCTCATATGTCATCAAGCATCAAGTATCGAAGGATGCTATGACCAAATAATATGAGTCTATTATGGAGAATGATGTCTGGGAAGTAGTTCCCAAACCCCAGGACAAGACAATTGTCACTTATAAATGGCTTTACAAGATAAAGCATGCAACAGATGGAACTACAGAAAATTATAATGCTCGTTTTGTTGCTCGTGGTTTCTCCCATAAGGAAGTTATAGACTATGATGTGATATTTGCACCTGTTACCAGATATACGACCATCCGCTTGATCATAGCCCTTGCAGCTTCATAAGGATGGAACGTACATCAGATGGATTTCAAGACCGCGTTCTTGCACAATTCAATTAAAGAAGAGGTCTACGTGGAGCAACCTGAAGGATTTTAGATTTATGATCGAAAATATCATGTTTATAGGTTGAAGAAGGCTCTCTATGGGCTGAAGCAAGCACCCTGAGCATGGTATGAGAGGATCGATAGCTACCTGATGAAGCCAGGATTCACTAGTAGTGAAGCCGATCCTAACCTTTACTTTAAGGGTGAAGATGAAAAGCCTCTCATACTGGTGTTGTATGTGGATGACCTCTTTCTAATAGGTGCAAACCTTCTCATTCACAAATTTAAGAGGGAGTTGGCTTCTGAATTTGAAATGAAGGACCAAGGACTTGAAGTGTGGCAGAAGCCAGGGAAAATTTTCCTATCTCAAGGAAAATATGTGGTAAAGATATTGAAAAGATTCGGTATGATGGATTGCAAGCATGTGACTACCTCGAGGATCTTAACTTTTAGAAGTTATATGGTAGTGATGTCGGACTAGATTTGGGAAATGCCTCTCAGTTTCATAAACTCATTCACATTGATGTTCTTAGTGAACCTCCGTCCGAACATATGCTTTGCAGTTACCATTGTGAGCTCATATTTGGTTGAGCCTCACTGGATTGATGCCAAGAATCTTCTGAGATGTCTTCAGGACACAATCTCTCATGGATTGAGATACACCACTGGAAATATGAAACTGCATGATTATTCAAATGTTGATTAGGCAGGTAGTGTTGACGATCACTGGAGCACTTTTTAGTGTTGTTTCTCTTTGCATTCTACTTCGATATAATGGATGAGCAGGAATCAGAAGTCGGTTTCAATAAGCACCGTCGAGACTGGATATATATCTATGAGTATGCTCTTGTATGAAGCTGCCTGGTTGGGGAAGCTCTTCAGTGAGCTATTTGAACACATACCACTGTGATTCTATATAACAACCTAAGGTGGGATTCGATTATTTAGGAAACCCATATTCTTCGATTGCTCCAGTACATAGACATCATATGGGATATGGTAAGTCGATGAGCAAGGAGGCTCCATTGCATTAAGATGATGTACAGGTTGATACACCTTGTCAAAGCCCCAAGGAAAGATCTAATCTGTGATTTTCCCAAACGACTTGGAGTCGTCAAGAAACCCTTGTAC
>APFE030678328.1:0-12176 GCA_000404065.3 Pinus taeda
TACACGTCAAACACTCTTCTAGAAGGCTCTAGAAGTGACCACAAGTAACTTTCTTAAAGATGAAACTCGCGCCTTTTGACCTTTATAGGGGTACGCACCCATCCTTTGGCTTACAGAGCGTACAAGTACACAGGCACAGTGTGTTTGGAGTGCGTACACGCAGGCAAGGTAGAGGGAACCTGCGTACCCAGAGATAAACATGTTTTTAAGTGACTTTCTCTCTTTTTGAAGTTTGACATGAAGAGCAGAGGTATGAGGCTTGACAAGGAGGATAATATGACTAATGATGGAGCCATATTAACTGCAGATAGTCATGGTGACAAATTTTAGTGTAACAGTAATGAAGTGAAGTGTGTCTTTGGGTTGTAGAGTAGGAGAAGGCTCGACGGTTGAGTGCGCAGAGGCCTAGTAGTCCGCAACTGAGTACATAGACCCTTGCAGCTGAGTACGCAGGGTGAAGTCAAGTCTGTAACCAGAGAAGGAATTAATAAAGAGAAGTTTGTTATCATTTTGTGTATCTATTCTTGGGTTAATGCATGCTTGATATGATTTTCAAATATACTATTTATTTACTACGCACACCTGTATGAATGGTTTATGTTGTTAAGTATAACTTAAAGCACGCAAGTAGGCTAAAATAATCAAGTAACCTTGGAATACCAGTAAGGACTTGGGTAATAACATAGAAGCACATCGTTTGTCCACAGAGTACAGTTGCACGAAGGCAGTATATCAAGATGCGAGGTACGAGAAAGTGCGCAGAACAACTTGCACATAGGGTCGAACCGCAGACCACTTGAAATCATCAGACATCTCTAGGGTGTAGAAACCTGGTTCTAGCACCCTCCCATACTACTTCAGGTGAGACCTCAGTCTATGCTCCACAGACTGTTACTGAAAGGGCCAGTAGTACCAGGATTTGTTTGGCTAACTCAACTTTGATCCTGGGTCAGGCGCCATTAAGCCAACATTTTTAAATTCCAACACATTAATAAATTTGTGTCTTACTGTTGACGGTGTTGGACATCCATCAACCAAGGGGATCTCCCTGGTATGAAGTCCCAATTAGACCTCACACCATTTGGTGTAGGAGTTCCATCTAGTATAAAGGCTTAGTTTCCAAATCCTCAAAGATATTCCTTGGCTCTAACTGTCAGCACGAGATTGATGCAACGGTATCTTCGAATAACAAGGTGAGTGTGCCTGATGAATGCACAAGATAACTATTTCTAGGTTCTCTTACTATAAAAGGTGGGAGAAAAGTGAGCCTATAACTGAGAGGTAATAGTATGACCTAGGAAGGGACACATGCGAACCAAGAAGGTCTATTTATCGTCCAATGGAATAGTCCATTGGTATGTTATGCAAACCATTTAACTATATGGTATGTGGGCACAAAGACTTATGTTATCAAACCATGGTGGCATAATATGTAATGAACCTATGGGGAATATGCAATATGGTGGAGTAAATCAAAACCTATGGAAAAGGGTTATAAACTATGGTGTAGAAGTATAACAAAGTATAAACAGGTTCATACATGGTGGATCCCAGACTATTCATATGGCACAAAGGTCGAGTCACATGGTGGCGGAGTTAATGGCCATGACCGCCAGAGGATGTGAGTTAACTTGCCAACAAAGCACTAAAGGTATGGTGTCAAACCATATTGCAAACATATATGTTAAATTGTGATGGAAAATATATATTAAAACAAAAAATATGTCTTTTATACATTTTGGAGGTGGAAACCATGTGGCTCGGTGATATTACATAACAAGGATGAAAATGTGCAATATGTGGTCCAGCCAACATGTCAGAGCAGTTTGAGACCAATAGTTTCTGGAACCTTCTCATATGTCTAGAGAAAGATAGATTTTATTTGTCTCTCTGTTGCTAGACTATCTTCTGATACTAGGGAGATCAGCCTTTTTTGCAAGATCGATTTATCTGACCAACAAATTGGCGACTCCAATGGGGATTTGAATTTGGTTTTTGGTTTTCCTTTGTCTTTGACTTGAGAAACTTGTTTGCGTTTCTGCTTTTTGATTGATGTATGTTGGCTTGGGTAGTTTTTAGGATCTGGATTTTTTTTGTTTTTCCGAAGTTTTCAGGGGACCACACTTTCTATTTACAAATAGTGCGGGCATCCCCGCGTTCTTCCTCTCGGAAACAAAGCGGTGCCACATCTAATTCTACTGGAAGCCTGCGGACCCTATCAAATTTTTGAAAAACCTAAAAATGTTTTCTTCCAGTTAAGTTTAGTTTTTATTAAAGGTCTTTAGTGTCTACCCAGATCTGCATGTGTTCTGTCAAAAATCTCCTGTGAGTAAGTTCCATTGGTATTTTTGTTATAGATGATTTTCTAGAAGTTTTGCATGACTGGAGTGGTTTTCACTTGGTCTTTGTAGTGACTCAAAGATCAAAAGCCTAAGAAACCTTAGATTACCCTAGTGTCTTTTTGTCTTCTTGCTAAGTTTGACTGAGTTGTGAAATCTATCCTTTGTGAGAAATAGATTTAGTTTTCTCCTTGCAAATCTTTGAATGAACTTGGTTATAAGTTTTGAATTTCATTTTTATAAAAGAAAACATATCTAGATGTTTTTGAATTGATTTTTTATTCTAAACAAATGAATCCTTAGTTTACTGAATAACTAAGTAAAACGTCCTAAAAAAGAATTGAAGCTTTTATTCAATTAGGTATTTTTCAAGTTTTTAGATCTCGAAATTAGTTTTTGTAGTTTTGAGTGTTTTCTAGAACTTGTAGATCTCTTTTGAAATAAATTATTTTTTGTAGTTTCAAGTTTGAAGAGAAAAGGCATTTATTGTGAGCATAATTAGTAGTCTCGTTTTGAGTTCTTACTAAAAAAGACAAAAATATTTTCTTTCCATTGGCATGTTAAAAGAAATATTTGTTTCTCAAAGAATTGCATTCTCGAACTCTTTCTCTTAGGTAGAAATTCATCGAAAGAAAATGAATTGCTTATCATATTAGGTGCATATTTTTAGTGTTTTTGGGGTTGAGTCTTCACACCATCAAAGTTTCATCTACATACCTATTGACTTAAAGGACAACCCATAAAATTAACGCTTAATTAAAATTGATCTAGTAATCTTTTTTATTTCTAGGGCTCTTATCACCAATATAGATTAGGCTAGTATCTTGGAGTAGGGAGTAATTAACCCTCCAAGGTAGTTAAAACAAACAAGTAGCTATATCTTGTGGTAGGAAATAAATCCAATTGTAATTGATACATTCTGGGAAGCTTCTCTTAAAGGAGTCAATCACGAGATCATGTCTAAACCTTTGAGACAATCAAGTTTGTTTCATTGGGAAAGATAGAAGATTTTCGCATATTATAAACGGTAAACCTCAGTTTAACCATTGTCGAGGAGACTGGGGTCACTTATTGGTAAACCTTGGATTGATTATGTCGACTAGCCTTCAAGGGGATTGAGCTTTGTTACTCTGCCCTTGCGCATAGATGGGATCATAAACTATTCCCCCAATTGTATTTGTTGTTGTTGGTAACCTTAGCATCCATAAACTTAAGATTATTTCCTGAGGTGATGGTGAAGGACAAGTCTCACTGTACCTGGAGCAGACGTCGACTAGAATCACATGGACTCTCTGGGGGGTTCTCTTCACTCGAGATGGTTTTGTGAAGAAACTTGTGCTAGTTTGTTTCATTAAGCACGTTGTGGGGGTAACTGTTACAACCGCCCTTTCTATATTAAAATTCTACGATGTTGGATTTCATCACCAACTAGTGTCTTTAGTATGGGAAGTTACTGTTTGTGTGTGGTTTGAACTCTTAGATTTTTTAGGCGTGTGATTCAGTTGTTTGTTTCTTTAGAGACTTTAGGTGCTTTTATTGAAATTTTCTTTGTTTGCGTGTGATTATTTTCAATCTACACCTAGAGATTATTATCCTTGACCAATCATGCCGAGACAATCATCTATGTTTTCCTAATCACAGGAAACATTTTTATATGGCAGTCCTACTGTTCCTTTGGGTTACGAGTCACTTTCTGGTACTTTTTAAGGAGAAACTCCTTGACCGACTGAACATCAATTATCATCTGGTAATAATGGAACTAAACCATTGAACATAGAGCAGATTTTTATGATGTCAGGTAGTATTCCAAATCCTCAACCTCAAGGTAGTCAGTTGCCGCCTGGGGGACAAGGTAGTCAGTTACCACCTAGGGGACAACCTCAAGGTAGTCAGTTATCGCCTGGGGGGCAACCCCAAGGTAGTCAGTTTCCGCTTGGAGGGCTACCTCAAGGTTTTCAACCTTCAGGACAGTACATACCCGAGGTCAACCCCAGACTCTGTATATTCCTCAAAATGCTTATCAACCCCAGAATTAGTACGTGCCTCAGGGTTATCCTCAAGTTCGGTACCCAACTCAAGGTTTCCAACCGCCTTCTCGTCATTCATTTTTACAAGGTGCTGGAAATGTACCTCCTAATTATCAGCCCTACGTTCAACCAGGTTATGGTCCTCAATATGCACAACCTTTTATAGGTCCTAGAATTAATATGGTGTGGGATATATCTCAAACTCGACAGACTTTGCAACCTAATGTGTAGTTATCTAATCAAATATGGACAACTTTTGGTTTCTGGTCCAACCCAACAACCTGTCCAACCTACGGTTCAAACCTCTACACCTGATTTAGTTCAGCAGCCTGGGCTTTGCTCACCTTAGACTCCACCTCGAACTGCTGCATTTTCTGTTCAACCTACCACACCTGTTTCTACAGTATCTTTAGCTCCGGTTTCTACTATCCCTGCATTAGTGCAAACTCCTCAAGTCTCTATGCCCCAGTCAGGACCTACAGTTTAGACTTCAGTCTAGATGCTTGCAGGACAAGCTGGTCCAAGTACAATTGCCATGATTCAATCGTACTAGGGACAGTATCAATCCGGTCTTGCTATATAAAACCTAGTTTATCAGTATCAACCGTACCCTGGCTATATTTATCAATAGCCTCAACAACCCCAGTTTGGTTTGGTTAATCCTGGTTTCCCAGGACGTTATAAAATTCCTAATGCAAATCCAATTCCAGGTTATCCTAGATATCCTCCTCCTAGAGCTAGTCTCATTACACAAGGTTTTCACAAGCTTAACCATCAGTTACCATTTATTGCAACTTTGGATTTACCTGATTTGTCGTGCCTTAAGAATGATCCGATTTACTATCTTTCGTATTAGCTGCCAATGCCTAATAAGTTCCCAATGATATCCAGAAATTCGAGGATAAGTCATGGGAGGATCCATCAAATCATTTTATGACTTATCACCTCTAGTGTGCATCTAATTCTATCATTGATGATTCAATTTGATTGCATCTTTTTCAAAGAACTCTTATTGGTCTTACCGCCAAATGGTACATTGAGTTACCACGAGGCTCTTTTTATAATTTCAGTCAGTTAGCCACTTCTTTCTTAACTCATTTTCAGTTGCTTGTCAGATACAACAATGGCATGGAACTGTTAACTTCACTAAAACAATCCATGTCAACATATATTTCTGATCATATTCATGAATGGAAATGTAGATGGCATTTGGTGAAAGTTTTCATTCTGGATCAAATTTTAGCGGAATGGTTCATTAAATCATTGTTACCTAAAATCATTGAAGATGTAGCTAAGGCAGGAGTTGTTATTGAAGACAAAGTGATTGCTTAGGCTCAGAACCTTGACCTCATTTATATGTAGTAAGGTACTTTACATGAAAAAAACCCTGATCTTCCAAAAATTACAGCTCCTTCAGGGTCTCATGTCGCTGATGGTATGATTGGTTTAGTTATTATTAAAAGAAAGAAGAAATCTTCAAAGAATTCTTCTCCTACAATAACTTTACCTAATTCCCCGAAAAGAGATTCTTCCACTGAAGTTTTTGCCAACGTGCATGTCGTAGATTCATCTATGACTAAATCCGATAGTAAAGAGAAGGGGAAGAACAAAAACAATCAAAATTCAAAAGATAAAACAAATAAAAATGAATCTATTGATGAAAAAAACAAACCTCACTATCCTTGTTTCATTTGCGACGAGGATCATTTTACCAAAGAATGACCATATCGAGCAGAGTTTTCGAAATTTTTAAAGGTTCTCAAATGCCTGTTGTCTTGAAGGATCTTTCTCCTACTCAAGATAGTAAGATCGTTGCTTCTTCCTTGAATACCTCATAAGAACCCATTATGATGATGTCTCATGTTAGGATTGTGATGCGATCTCAAGATTATGGTAGTAAAAATATTGTTGGTGGTAAAGAAGCAGCATCTTCTAATTCAAACACATCAAAAACACCTCCTCTTGGTTCTGATCCACTACAGATCGAGAAACCCAACCTATACTTAGTAACCAAACCGCTTGCTAAAGGTATATTTCAGAAATTAGCTTTCAATCCACATGCAAGAGCTGCTCAGAATTATAACATTGTTGAAGACTTAGCCATTGCCCTTTCAACAATGTCGGCTTTGGAAGTGCTGTAATCATGCCCAACACAACATAAATTACTATTTTCTGCTATAGGAGCTATCGATATTCAGGATTTGAACCTAATAATATTTCATTTAGAGAATAGTACACCCTACCCTCCTCATCAAATGGCTTTCCAAATTCCAGTGTTAGTTAAAAACAAACCTTGCTTTCTAACTGTGATTGATGAAGGGGCTTCTACGTGTATTATATTGATCCAGTGTTGGATATTTCTTGGTTCTCCTACATTCAATCAGTCTCTGACAATTCTAAAGGATTTTGATGGTTGAGGGTTCCATCCTTTTGGTATTTTGGAAGATTTACCTATAGGGGTCGAAGGCAAAACTGTAAATCTAGATGTGGAAGTGGTTGATGCCCCTCTAGATTATAACCTTCTCTTGGGTACAGTTGGTCTTACGCTATGACTGCTATTGTTTCATCGGCCTTTCAGCTTATTAAGTTTCCTCATAACGAAAAGATCGTTACGATAGATCAGCTGAGTTATTTCTCGTCTGACCTGGGCTCTAAAGATAGCATTCAGCACGTTAGTAAAATGACTATCCCTTACAAGGATGTTGGAGTAGGTTTGATTAAAGATTCTGGTTTACTAGGAACTTTTTCCTTCCCTCCTCCTAACATATCACCTTCTATTGCAACTATTCATATGATTTCATCGAACACTATTGCTTTTGATGATCCTCGAATCGTACCTTCCAATTCTAAGGTGGATTCATTTGATGGTGCAATGCCTTTCAATACCTTTGAAATTGCATATCAGGTTGTACAGTCATTTTTTGATTGCTAACCCATCACGAAGATAGTTATTTCCTGTCTCAACCTCGTTAAAAAATGAAACTAGAGTTACGAGGATAGTTTGTTCCTGTATCAACCTCGTTAAAAAATGAAACAAGGAATCGCGAGGATAGTTTATTCTTGTCTCAACCTCGTTAAAAAATGAAACTCGATGTCTCAAGGATAGTTTCTTCTTGTGTCAACCTCGTTAAAAAATGAAACAAGGAGTCATGATCATAGTTCCTTGTCTTGTGTCGAGCTCGTCAGAAAATGAAACAAGGGTTTTTGAGGATAGTTCTTTTACTGTGTCAACCTCACCTAAAAATGAAAAAACTCCCTTTCCAAGTCGAGTCTTTCCAAGATCTTGAAAATGAACCTTCATTCCATCCACCTGGTTGAATGCAATGAAGCTTGGGGGGCGTGTACCTTGATTTGAGTCATTATGTTGGGGGCATGCGAACTTATAACAAGCATAGTTTTTCGTTTCAAGCTTGTGTAAACATTAAATCGAATCCAAGAAGAGTTCTCTATGGCTCAAGCTTGTGTAAAAATGAACCCATACCTGATTTACATCTCGTGATTGCCATTTTTATCCACTAAATTCCGCTAGATGAGCCTTGGTTGTTTTCATTCCATCGCCACCATCTCTTTGGCTGATCATATGCTTTCACTTGGTTGTTTTTCCTTTCCTTAGGGACTACAAAGATGAGTGGTTTTATTAGCCAGCCTCTTAATCATTACATGTTTTGAGCAATTCCACCATTACTGGAACCAGTTACTACCCTTTATACCACTCGTTCCTCTAGGACGAGTCCTCTTTAAGCTCTTTTCTGAATTGTAAAATATGAAAATATTGTCGATTTTTTTCCTTTTTAAGCTCGTTAAATAGAGTTAAAAAGGCATCCCACTTACAGCTCTTTTATGACCGTATAAACATGAAAATATCGTTGGACTTTTGTCGTTTCAAGTTCGATAGTGTTATAAAATGATGTGTCTTCAGTCACTTTTTACTTTTTCGGATCAGAGCGACTAATTATGAAAATTACTCCTTAATCATAATGGTCAAGCAGTTCTCTCAAGTATTATTTTATACTTTTTCCGGCTCGACGGACACAAATTTACAAAAAAGGACCCCTCTGGAGTTTTTTTTGTGTCTTTTTCAAACTCTCTAAACATGAAAAAGACTTTGAGTTTTACCTATGTCAGACTCGTTAAATCCTGATGACCTTGGACTCATCACCATGACGACACTAGAGTCCTCTTTAAACTCTTTTCATACTTGCTAAATATGAAAATATTGTCGAGCGCTTGTCCTTTCCAGCTTGTTAAAGTATTGGAAATGTCATCCGTCCTGTATTATTTTATCCTTTTTAGAACTTGAGGGATCATTTTACGAAAAAGTACCCCCATGGAGTTTTCTTAAGATTTTCTTTTGACTCCCTAAAATTGGAAAACACCAAGTTTTTCCTATACTAGACTCGTTAAAATTTAACAGTAAATGACCTGTTCAATTTTAAATAGGAACTTACCACTCCTTCTTAGGGTTTGAGTTTTAAACTAAATTGGACTCATCTGAAGGGTGACTTATAAACAAGCAAATGTTATCCTCCTCAAGCTTGTCAAAAATAAATAAGTACTTGCCAGAAATGGTAAGGAAAAAGAGAGAAAAATGAACCTGTTTGTTACACTTTGTGTTTTAGAAAAGCCATTAACCACTCTTGAACATGACACTTTTTGTTCACCTGGTTTGGGAAATCCTTTGCCTAACAGTTAATCAAACCATATTGAAAGTCTTCAGCTAGTTTTTGGGCATTAGCTTTGGGTCAATTTTCACCAAACCATCTGCAGTGTTGTTATGCGTTCAACAGGTTAGTTCAAATAAACCATTCATGTACAAGATATTTGTCATCCATTTTGACCATCCCTAAGTTAGTCCTTGCCAATATATTTCTTCAAAACTTGATCTATGATTTCGTGTTGTGGGCTTGCCTACGACAAATCACTTTCTATAAACTTCAACTCATTATCTAGAAAGATGATCTAGAAATCGTCAGTACCTTGGAATCTGCATGCCCTAATGACAAGTTTCTTGCCTTCGACGATAGGTTGCATCATTGACCTTCGATCAAAGGATTCTATGACATGTTTGACATCAACTCATTTATTCACATTTCATGGATTGTATTGAGTACTTTGAGAGCCATTGACATTACTGGTGGTTTCTCTTACACTTGTTAACAGTTCACATCATTAACTGGTAATAAAGTGGTTTCTACCATGTTTGACTTCGACACATTCATTCACATGGATAGAATCGTACTAGTTCGGGAAGCAGAAATCAAGACCCTAGATCTAGTTTCTACCATCTAGGTTGCGAGGAATTCTGTTATTCATTATATAGTGGACTATTCATAAATAGATGGTTGCACCCATACTATGTCTATATATGTCTATACTCGTGATGTATTACAAAATAATTCTTGTATCAGTACAGTTTAGTTAGTTTTCTAGTCAGCTTTAATCTGAGTATGGGAATGCCTACCCCAGCGATGATATGTTCACATATATATATATTTTGCATTGAATGTGTTTATAGGTTCTGACTGGGGTCTCCATAGAATGATCCTTGAAATGATAACGTACTTCACTCTTCATAGATGACAAACTCTATCTCCATCTATTACAGACTTCGCACTTTATGGGGCAATCTGTTGCACAAAAAATTGTCACCTTGGCATTTTGAAATCTATGTGAGTCCATTACCACTCATACTTTCCTCCTTTGCAGGTCTTAAGCCTCAGTTCCTCATATCAAGCCTTGAAAATAAGAGAAAGCCCTCAAAAGTCTATAAAACTCTGGTTCTGCACTTTCTCTTAGCATTACTTGTGGCCCCACACCTAATGGTCATGTCTCCTATGCACCTGACCACTCTGTCTTTGTGTTATGGGTGCGCACCCCTGTAAAAGTTAAAAAGGTGAAAGTATATTATTAAAAACTCACTTTGAGTCATTCCTAGAAGCTTCTGGAAGGAATCTTGAGGTCACAAGTTCGCTCCCTTAAGGTTCATGCATCCCATACCTTAAGGAGCTAACCCCTTGACATGAGGACCTTATCCCTTTGAAGGAGGACTGTATCCCTTCATAGGTGGACCTGTAACCTCCTTCCTTTATGCTATAAAATGAAGCATTGGGCTGGTTACTTGAGAGGTTGAAAGATGAATATTTTTGAGGTGAAATTCTACTAGAACTTAGTATTCTTAATTGATATTCTATGAGGAAAGGTTACATACCTCTTTGATCTCATTTGGCAGAGTGTAAGGCTTGTCAAAGTAAAGGAGATTCCTATTTAAGACCCTGGGAAGAGCTTGTTCAACATCAAGGCTGACAAGGTTGTAAGGCTCTTCTACTTCAAATTTAATACAAATAAGTTTGTTTTTCTCAATAAGCTGTTGTTTTATGGTTTATTTTATGGATTCCTTGATCACCATAATGGATATTATTTATGATATTAGCTATGCAGGTGCTATTTGATGTTTTCTTCTTTTTGATTGCAGGTTCTAAAAAGGAAACTCTTTCGGACAGTTGAAGGATGGATGCTACAAACTAGCGTTGGACTTAAGGTAGGGTCTAAACACCTCTATAGTTTTTGTTTATGAATTGCATATGTCTAGAGAAAGATAGATTTTATTTGTCTATTTGTTGCTAGACTATCTTTTGATACTAGGGAGATCAACCTTGTCTGCAAGATCGATTTATTCAGCCAACAAGCCCATGATCTACCACATATTTGCAGTAAAAGTAGATTAAACATTTTACTTTTCACTAAGGTGTTATAGATATATTTGGGAACTGCAACCCCAATCACATATGTCGATAAACCAAGGGCTCTTAAACCCATAAAAGTGTTGTTTTATACCCTAAGGAATCATGGTCAACTGATCACATCATTTCCCAGAAGTTCCACTTGAAAAACCACTCAGAACTGGCCAAAAATGGACCATATAGACTGCTCCATGGTCAAGGTATGATGCATACTAGTTGCTACACTAGCCAAGAGGAAGATACAGGTTGGTCCTCTTTGCTTCTCTCTTATCTATCATACATAAAGGGAATCTTGAAGTGCTTTGAATTGTTTGTTTCTAAGATACCTACCCGTCTTAGTGGGACTAGTAGATTGAAAAGACACTAGTTTTCCCAGAAACAAAATGGCCACTCCATTGAGGAGTGAATAGTTTGTTTGTTTTATATTTTTGTTTGCTTTATAAACTACATATGGAGCCTAAAGTTAGCTAGATAGCCTTCAAACTGCTTTTTCTATGAAACTCCAAAGTAGACGAATGCTACTTCAGTCAATCTCTGGGTTGGTTTATAAACTGAACATCTAACTTACAAGCATCCTAAACGCCCTTGTGGTAGCTCAATAACCTCTAAAGATCATACCCTTGTGCTTTGTTTTTACTGTGTATCATAGCTCAGCCTAAATCATTGAACTTAGCTGCAAATTTTGAGCAAAAACCAAACTCAGTTTTGTTCCCTAGCCCATCACACTATCTATAACTGGTAGCCTGTATGCATCGCACCCCCCGTGTGTTACAGGTGAGATGCATCCCTATTTCCCTTAAGGACAGGTATGATGACTGAATGATACTATTTCTCTCTTTGAAATTTGGTTTTATCCTCCTTGTTTTCAGCTCTATTCAGTAGTTTTTTTGCTCGTGATCAGTATCTCATTGTTGAAGCCTCTTTCCTTTACATTATTCAGCCTCCATTGATAGGGATTTGTAAATGTTTTCGTGTGTTTGTCTATCATTTACAGTCTTTCTTTGTCAAAAGTAGCTTAATCGAACTGTTGTTTTTTATGAAAAGAAGTGTCGTAACTGTCGTTTTGAGTC
>APFE030678330.1:0-12388 GCA_000404065.3 Pinus taeda
GCCCGAGTGTGACAACACGGTTATGACGAGGCGTGCCCAAGTTGGGTAAACGACACGACGAAGTTGAAAATTGGCAAAGTGTAAACTTGGGGTTTTCCAAGGTTTAACTTGTATTTTTATGAAAGTGGAAAATTATATATATTGATACTAGGCAAGCTCATATTACAGGGAGTTGCCCCTCCCTTTATACTATTACAATTGTGTATATGTGTTAATTTCTGTGGATAATGAATTTGTATGGGTGTTCATTTGTATAAAGGACAAATATAATACTTGGTAACGAAAAATAAACTAAGTATGGAATGTTAAGGCGTAGTCCATGAACATGAGTATTGGTGAAAAGAAAGTGTTCAGTGGTGCCGCACCTCACTATAGCTGGTTGGAAGATCACCACCAATGTAGGGGTGTGACAGGTGGTATCAAAGTTGGTCCAAGTTTTGCAGGAAACTTGGTGAATTGAATCAAGGAGCTGATCCTACAAGGCCAAAGACTTGAAAGGAAATTCAAGTTTTGTAGGTAAATAGGTGGTGTCAGGGTGGTTCAGGTGAATGGTGAAGAAGGCTGATTGGCAAAGATGGTAGAAGAACCTATGGAAGGTGAATCCTGCCATAATGCAGGTGAAGCTTTCCGATACAAAGTGTTGGAACAAGTGAGTAGATGGAGTTCTGAATGGGTTTCGATGAAATCTAAGAATATGAAGATTTGGGAAGGTTGTTCGACACGGAAAGAAGAACTTGAAGAACTCGAGGACCAATGCGAAAGTACGCTGGATGGAGAACTCAGGGAACTTGATGAGGAGATCTAATAGAATGGTCTTAGTCTTCAAGAACTCTTGGATGAGAGAGTTTGACTAAGGGTTTCCATTCGCCCACGAGTTGGTGCGCCCGATGGGAAAATAACACAGTTGTAACGTCGATGGAGATTTTGCTCCCAGTCACTTGTATTCTTGAAAATTCATAATAAAAGTATTATTATTGCATATGACGGTTATCTCTCTGCTATGTTATGTTGAATGTTTATATTAATGGATTCCACACATTAATATTGATGGTTAAAAATGACGAATGTTAGGCGTAGTTCAAAAAATAATTTAACAAATGAACATGTTAAGTACTTAGGCGGTGCCACACGTAGGCCAATTAATGAAAAAGGAAGTGGGGGTGTGACAAATGGTATTGGATAAACTTGCAGAGAACAGACATGTATGCAGGGAAAAGTTATGGAGAAATTGTGGATTAACAGTCTGGGTTTTGTGGACTTGGTAGTTCATGGAAAAACCATCCAAGCTCTGGTGGACACAAGGGCCACTCATAACTTCATGACGACACAGTTAGCAAGAGAGGTTGGACTGATTCTCTTCCCATCAAATGTGGATGTCAGGGCAATGAACTCTAGAGCTAAAGTGGCGGGTTTGGCACACGATGTGCCTGTGCAGATAAAATACTGGAAAGGTCAATTGGACTTCACAGTGATGGAGATGAATGACTTTGACATGATATTGGGGCAAGATTTCTTGAAGGGAAACAAGGAAATTGTTGTCATCTTGTGTGATGAGGTGTTGTTGGTTGGACAGTCACAAACTTAGACTTTTCCCACTCATAGGCAAAGGCGAGAAGTCAAGGTGCAGCATGTTTCTACACTAAGCTTGGAGAAGGCTATGAGGGAGTCAGATGTGGAGACATATGCGGTTATGTTCAAAGGAGTCGAAGGTGATGGAGTGGGGACGCCTATTCTAGCTGAGATTTCTAAGGTGCTAGCCAACTATGTAGATTTGATGCTTGATGAGCTACCAAAGAAGCTTCCACCAAGGCGTACAGTGGACCATAGCATTGAGCTTGAGCCAGGGAAGCAACCTCCGGCTAAAGCACCTTATCGGTTGTCAGGACCTGAGTTGGAGTTGAAACGACAGTTAAAGGAGTTAACTAATGCAGGTTTCATCAGACCTTCAATGTCTCCCTATGGAGCTCTAGTATTGTTCCAGTGAAAGAAGGATACAAATGAGCTACGGATGTGCTGTGATTATCATGCTCTTAACAAGCAAACAGTAAACAATAGGTATCCTTTGCCATTGGCTGCAGATTGCTTCGATAAGCTTACGAAAGCTCGAGTGTTTTCCAAGCTGGACTTGAGGCATGGGTATTATCAGGTTTAGATGGCTGAAGGAGACGAGAAGAAGACCATGATAGTAACGAGGTATGGTAGCTTTTAATTTCTTGTTATGCCATTTGGGTTGTGCAATGCTCCTGCTATGTTTTGCACTTTGATGAATGATGTTCTACTTCCATACTTGGATTCGTTCGTAGTAGTGTACTTGGATTATATAGTGGTGTATAGTGATAACATGGAGGATCATAAGAAACACTTGGCAATGGTGTTCGAGGAACTGAAGGAAAATTAGTTGTACTTGAAGAAGTCTAAGTGTGTGTTCACTCAGACGGAGATTCCGTTCCTTGGACACATAGTGGGTCAAGGGTACATACCGATGGAGCCGAGCAGAGTGAAGGCAATCGAGGAATGGGTTGAACCAAAGAATTTCCATGATATGAGGGTGTTTTTGGGCATGACCAACTACCAACAGAAGTTTGTAGAGGGGTGCTCCAAGGTAACATCATCACTGACAGGCCTGTTGAAGAAAGACAAGAGATGGAGTTGGATAGACAAATGTCAGGTGGCATTTGATGATTATAAGAAGAGGATGGTTACAACACCGATACTAAAGTTGTCGTACTTTGAGCGATCGTTTGAGGTAAACACAGATGCTTCAGATTTTTCCATAGGAGGGGTTCTTATGCAGGATGGGCATCCGGTGGCATACGAGAGTCAGAAGTTGCAGGATAGAGAACAGAGGTATCCGGTCCATGAAAAGGAGATGACTATGATCATTCACTGTCTTCATGTGTGGAGGAATTACTTGATTTGGAAGCATTTTGTTGTCAAGATGGATAACGTTCTAGCAAGTTATTTTGCATAACAACATAAGCTTTCTACAAAGAAAGCTCGTTGGCAGAACTTCTTGGCAAAGTTCAACATGACTATTGAGTATAGACCGGGAAGATTCAATGTGGTAGCAAATGCCCTTAGCAGGAAGGGACAATTTGCAACATTGGAAGGGGAAGACCAAGTAGAAAGGAGTAGGAGTCAAGTTCAGATGTCAAAGAGATGCAGAATAAGCTCAAGGAAAGTGTTGAGACCGATACTCAGGTGCAGAATATAGTGAAGCAGATAAAGGAGGGGAAGACACGAAAGTTCTTTCTTCGAGATGGGTTCTTGTTCTTTGGAAAGCGACTCTATCTTCTGAAGTCATCTGGACTCAGGAGGCACCTTTTAAAGGAGTGCCACAATTCTCTGTGTGTTGGTCACCCAGGGCAGCATCATTCTTTGGCATTGTTGGAGAGAGGATTCTTTTGGGAGAAGATGCAGGAGGATGTAGAGGAGTATGTACATACGTGCATCATTTGTCAACAGGTTAAATCGGATACAAAAAGGCAAGGAGGACTGTTGTAGCCTTTACCGATTCCTGAGGGACCTTGGATGAGTGTGTCGATGTAATTCATTACTCAATTGCCACAGGTACATGGGTATAATGGGATAATGGTCATGGTTGATCATTTTTCCAAGTATGTTGTCTTTGTTCCAAGAAAGATGCCTTGTGGAGCTAAGTGGACTATGGATTTGTTCTTCAAGAACATAGTGAAGTATTGGGGGATGCCATTACATATTGTATCGAACCGAGATCCATGATTTACAGGCAGATTTTGGACCACATTGTTCATGTTAGTTGGGACAGATTTGTTGATCAGTTCGAGTTACCATCCATAGACAGATGGGCAGACTGAGAGGATCAATGCATTGCTGGAGGATTATCTGAGACATTATGTGATGGCTGATCAGAAGAATTGGCCTGAACTCTTGGATGTGGCTAAGTTTAGCTACAACATACAAAAGAGTTCTACGACAGGGTATAGTCCATTTGAATTGGTAATGGATAGATGCTAGTCACACTGCATACCGTAGTGACAGGAGGTTTGCTAAGGAGTCCTCATGCGAATAAGTTCATGAAAGCTTGGGATGAGACCTTGGAATTGGCATAGTTGCGCTTGCACAAAGTTGCAAGGAGAATGAAGAAATGGGCAAATAAGGAGAGACGGGATGCACACTTCAGTGTGGGAGATATGGTGTTCCTCAGGATTACCAGAGATCAGTTTCAGCCACCTAAGGGGACTACGAGATCGTTGACGAGGAAATATGAGGGGCAATTTCGAGTGAAGAAGAGAGTGGGGGATGTTTCTTACGAGCTAGAGCTTCCATGCCATATGCATCTGAAACATCCAGTTTTTCATATCAGTCAGTTGAAGAGATGTAGACTTGATGCTGATCATCTAGAGAGGGTGGAACCACCAAGAGGACCAGCCATGATTGTGGACAGGCCAAACCTGAGATGGAGAAGATTCTAATAGTATTCCACAGGGATTGTTAGTCACATACGATGGGAATTTCTTGTCAAATGGAAGAATGCACCAAAGGAGGATACCTGGGAAACGAAAGACTCACTTTGGAGATGGAAGCGGACGATTTCAAAGTATGACAGGAAGCTATGGAGGCTAGCTAGATTGCCAGGGACGATAATTCTTTTGGGTGGGGGAGAATGTAACGCCCTACGGCTTGCTATTCACTCAGACGCACCCATTGAATGGACAAGTTTAGAAAATAGGCAAGCTGCAATCGAGACGGGTGAGACACCGTGAACGAGCGTGTGGGAAAAGTGTTGGTTGCGGGTTTATGTGTGGGCGAGCTATGTGCTCGACCCACGAGTAGACCAAACGAAGATTGCGATGGCCGAGTTAGGAGGGGGCGGTCCCATGAGTTGGGTGGGCCAACCCACCTCTTCGGTGAGTTTGTGATATGAAACGAGTTGGTCGAGCAGATATAACGAGGGTCAGCCAATTGGCATAACCCACCACCCACCATACATATAGGTGGGCGAAAGGAGACCGAAAGGCATTCATTCGAAGCATGTCATTCAAACTACACAGAAGTACGAAGGGTGTAGGCATAGAACCCCAGTGAGGTGCAGTTCATGTGCCCACATCACGGGCAAACTCGGGTGTCAATCGTGTGGTGAACTCAGGTGGAAGTCATGTGAAGTTCGGGTGAAGGCGAGTCAGGCGAGGGCCGCACAGAGGGCATGCCCGCTGACAAGCTATGGTGAAACGAAATGAACCAACCGAGGGTAGACAGGCAACCCAAGTGAGGGTGCACCATGCATGCCGAGTTGGGGAGTTTGGCAAATGGTGTGGATTACGGTTGAAGTGTGACCAAGTGCGACAATTAGCATGAGTTGGTGCGCCCGGTGGGAAAATAACACGGTTTTAATGTTGGTGGAGCTTTTGCTCCCAGTCACTTGTATTCTTGAAAATTCATAATAAAATTATTATTATTGCATCTGATGGTTTTCTCTCTATTGTGTTATGTTGAATGTTTATATTAATGGATTCCGCACATTAATAATGATGGTTGAAAATGACAAATGTTAGGCATAGTTCGCAAAGTAATTTAACAAATGAACATGTTAATTACTTAGGCGGTCCCACACATAGGCCAATTAACAAAAAAATATTTGGGGGCGTGAAAGATGGAAGAATGGATAGATGCTAGTCACACCGCATACTGTATTTATTTTTGAAAGAATAAAATAAATATATATACAAATATATGATAATAATGATGATTAACATGCTCTAAGGTGACGGACCTTAAGAAAGATAATGAATAACTGAGACTTTTTAATATTTTATTTCTATGATCAAAAAATGGAGAGAAGCATTTTGAGATCATTGTAATTTTGATGACTTAACAATTCAAGAAGGTTGGTAATGTGGTAAATTCTTTGAAGAGGAGAAAAAATGTGAGCTAAATTCTAAGAAGAGGAGAACGAATGTGAGTAAGGTCCAGGCAATCCAATAGAAATTGTTTTCATCTTCAATTGTCTTAGTATTGTAAAGGGGGAATATTCATTTCTTCCCAAGGTGTTTTGAGAATAGACCAATTCCTGGTTTCACTCTAAAGCACATGAGAATTAGTTATTATCTTTGCAATGTTCAATTTCTTCTTAGAACTAGTCAAGACAGAAAGCTAATTCTAGTTAGTAAGAGTGGGATTGATCACCTCCTTATAAAACCTTAGCTTCCTTTGTCCCTCTAACTCCTTATGGTCCCATAATTTATCCTTAAATTTGGAAGTAATAGTGGTTTTAATATTATCCTTATTCTCTATGATGATTTCCTCCTTTATCCCCCAATGGTCGAGCCAGTACTGGGCATCCTTATGCCAACATCACTTGAGCCAGAGGTGTGGGTTTTGACTAGAATTAGAGGTAATTTTGGGGAACTACCTGGATTCCGTGTTGTACATATTTTTCTTGTACATTAGATACCTACACATAGCCATTCTTTCAATGGGGGAAAGGGAAGATTCAATCAAACAAAATAGGGTATGGAGTGTTTCCTTTAATCTTGAGGTTGTAAAGTATAAATTACATTTAAATCATATCAATATTTCTCCATGATTCTCTAGATACATTGTATCACCAAACCTCACATCCATATAAAATAATAGAGGTGAGGAGAGTCTCAAAGAGGGACTTTATATTACTCCTAACCCAAATATTTGTCAACTTACGGTTGTTCTCAAGCTCATAGTAATATCTTCATCCTACAATAATTATTTTTCCAATGCTATAGTTCCAATTGAGCTTATGGTGAATGTAAATACCTAAATATTTGTATGAGGAAACCTTGTCCAAGTAATTTTTATCATAAATGAAATTATCATAGTTGATACTTTGGATTTAATTAGCATGACTTTAGTCTTGTTGGTATTAATAGTCATACCCATCTTGGAGTAGTAGTCATGGAGGATTCTAAGCTACTTGTCGACATCATCAAGCCTTTTAGCAAGACAAATTATATCATTAGCATAGAGGATAAGAGTAATGAATATATGAGTAAGCTTGGGTCCATCACATCCTACAACTTCTAAACATGCTCCTAGCTTATCATTGTAAAATTTGCTGAAAAGGGTAGGGTATAGGGGAAACCTTGTTTAACTCCAATATTGCATTTAGTCTCCTAAAACTAACCCTTGGTGGTATTAATCTTGGAAATAACATTATTGTATAACCTATTTATAACAACCCTTAGATCAATAGGAACCATTATCTCATCGAGCCTCTGGCATAACTTCTCCTAAGGAACAATGTTGAAAGCTTTTCTAAAGTCAACAAAATAACTAAAGAGATCTATTTTATTGTTGCAACACTCCTCAAAAATGGACCTAAGAGTAACAAGGTGGTCAATAATTGAGTGATGCCTCCTAAAACTAGCTTTCCCTTTAACTCTTTTACCATGGGTTTCAAGCCAGGGGCTAATATTCTTCTCCAAAATGAGCCCATACAATTTGGCAAAAATGTGGCTAATCATGATAGTGCTATAGTTAGAGGGAACATTTTTATCCCCATTTTTAAAGATAGGCGCAATAAGTCTTTGCATCCAAGGCATAGGGAAACCATGTTTCATCACCAAATTGAGGAGTTTGTGAATATGATCAATAGGATAGACCTTTCCATTTTAAAAATTTCGGCTTGGTAACCCAATATCCCTTGCTTTCCCATTATCGAGCTTCTTAATATTCAACTCAACGTCTTCCAAAGAATATATATCTTCCTATGTATGAGTGTTTATGATGTTTCCCATGGTTTCTAGGGAGTCATAGAGATTCTTAAGATAGATATCTCATTCCCTTAATGGGATTACATTACCTTATTTCATTTTATAGACAAGAATATTCCTCCAAAATTTTATAGGCTCAACTTTAGAGAGGTGAATAAGACACCCTTGTCTCTTGTATATATAGTACCTTTTATTCCTTTTGATAAGAGATTTATACACTTATCTTTTCAATCTTAACAATATTTTTAGGATCATCTCGAATCGCTTTCCTAACAAACTTACAATCCTTATCATACCAAGGATTGCAAGACATATTGTTCCTTTTAGACGATACCTCGATAGAGAATTTGGTATGTTAATGGAGAGGGATGTAGTAAAATTGTGGTAGTTGTGATCAATGTTATCATTATATGGTAAGGAACCTAAATCCCTTGTTAAATATTTTAAGAAGAGATCCATATTACTTTTGTCAATGAAAATGTGCCTTTGGCTTTCACCATCATTTTGCATGCCACTAGTGTGCATATCAAGGCTTACAGTTTAGTTGAGAGGTTAGTCATCGGAATCAAGCTCATGGTCATCTAGGAGGTCAAAATTAACAATACAGTTGATAACCTAGGTATCAGATAAGATAGCAGATATTCCACGACGCTACTACAATGCCCATGAATAAAAGTCATCTAGACAGAGGTAAGCAACTTATAAATCATGTTACAAATAATTCGGTCTTAAGAACTGGAAATCTTGATTAGATCGGTACCAAATAGGTTATTGGTGATGTCTTCCAAATTTATTTTGAATTTACCAGCTAAGCCACAATCCTCATCAAGACATAGGGGGTTAGGGTTAGAGTTATTACTTAATAGAGTAGCCTCATTAGTGGAAGTTCTATCATTGAAGTCCATAAGCAAAAGGATCTTCCCTTCATTCCTTAGACTATGGATACCCAATTATAAGGTAATGAAAGGGATATTCTTATCCAGGACATTTTTATTATAGGAGGTAGAGTTGATAGGAGAAAAATAGAAAAATAGTGAGAAAAATCTTGTTGGTGTTAGAGTTATAAATTTCCATCCAAATATATTGATTGAGGGCATCAACCTTATAAAGCTAAATGTGGGAAGAACTAGTATTTTTTATATAATAGTCTCTACCACCAAAGCTTCTATGAGAAGATTTCTTGTACCAAGAAGACCAAAGAATGAATCCATCTATGTTGGGGACCCTAGATTCATCATTCTCCTAGGTTTTAACTAAGAAAATAAGATCAATATCACTCGGGATCCAACCTAGCATAGAACCTTTACACCATGAAAAACCATGATAGCTCTAAAAGAGGATCCAGAGTGTTCCTAATTCCTATTTATCACTTTTATTTTGGACTCTATTTCTAATAATAACTTTCCTATATCTAAGGATTGGTCATTTTCCTTCCTTTCTTGCCTCCTTTACCTTTTGGACCTCTTTCTTTATTTCAACTTGATCTTCTGGAATAAGATCATTTATAAAGATTCTTGACCTTTTAGGCTTGGGGATTTACTAAGTATATCTACTTTGTGGTCATTGTAACTTACCTTAACATTGGTTAGTATATGTTTATGCTTAAGATTATTTCCCACCCTCTTTTCTTTTGTTAGATAAGATGTTTGAATTTGTGAGTTAATTTTAATTTTTTCTTCCACTATTTCAAATGTGCCCACGTCGTTTTTCTCTTTATACCAAAAATTATAAGGTTAATGTATCTTTTGTGGCATTAATGGTGCAATTCAATTAATTTTTTAATTTCCTCTATTATGGGTTTGATATCTATTTTATTCATTGTGGCTTATTATCTATTTTTTGTTTTAATTCTTTAATCTCATCTCTTAGGGTGTCATTTTCTTTGGCCACGAATTATTTTTTGTTCTATTTCTTGCATTCTATCTTTCATTCCTTGGATTTCACTCTCTAATGCTATCATTTTATCTTCTAATTATTTCTAGCTACCATTAAGCATTGTAAATAATTCGGTTTTATGCTTTGTAAGCATTGTGATAATTCTTTCTTATGTTGTGTTTCTCTTTATTCTCGTCACTTTTCTAGGGATTCAATGTATTCATAGAGAATCTCTAGGGTAGTTTTTCTTGGCCTCCCTCTACTAGAGGAAGGCTTAGAAATATTGTGAAAAGTATTAATAATTTTAACAAATAGATTTTAGCAAGAGAATAAAGAATAGGTAAAGGACTATGCACCTGAATGTTGTCGAAACTCATGACTTGCCCAAGATACAATTCCTTAAAGACATTCAAACCATGAATTTTTTAAAATAAAAATATAATATTAAATGTCACATATAGAAAATGTTAAAAATAACGAATTGAATAAAAATAATAATAGTAAGAAATATCAATAATTAAAATTTAAATATTAGAGAATCAAATATGAATAAATAAATAAACAAAAATAGAATAAAATCCTCCTTTAGGGAATATGAGTCTAAAATAATATGTATTTTTAATAATAAGAATAAAAAAAAGAGAAATATGTATATCTCTCTCTTCTCCTCTCTTTTATATATAAAATATATATATATAATATATTATATAAATACATATATGATGATATTACATCCATTAAGACCAATATGGTTTATCGAACCTCAAGAAAAGAGTGAGTAACTCAAACTCTTTAATATTTTATTTCTATGATAAAAAAGAATGGAGAGAACATTCTGAGATCATTGTAGTTTTGTTGACTTAACAAGTCAAGAAGGTTGGTAGTGTGGTACATTGTTTGAAGAGGAGAACAAATGTGAGTAATGGTTGGGCAATCCAAGAGAAAAAAAATTTCATATTCAGCTCTCTTAGTATTGTAAAGGGGGGAATATTTTTTTTTCCCAAGGTGTTTTGAGAATAAACCAATGTCTGGTTTCAATTTAAAGCACATGGGAATTAGTTTTTATCTTGCAATGTTCAAAATTCTTCTTAGCACTAGTCAATACATAAAGATAATTCTAGTTAGCAAGAGTGGGATTGATCACCTCCTTATAATACCTTAGCTTCCTTTTCCCCCCAACTCTTTATCATCCCACAATTTATCCTTAAATTTGGAAGTAATAGTATTTTTAATATTATATGTATTCTCTAAAATGATTTCCTCCTTTATCCCCCAATGGTCGAGCTAGGACTAGGCATCCTTATGCCAACATCACTTGATCCCGAGATGGGGGTTTTGACTAGAGTTAGAAGTAATTTGGAGAGCTACTTAGCTTCCATGTTGTACATATTTTTCTTGTACATTAGATACCTAAACATAGCCATGATTTCAATGGGGGAAAGGATAGATTCAATCAAAAAAATAGGGGAGGGAGTGTTTCCTTTAGTCTTAAAGTTATAAATTGCTTTTGGATTATATAAATTTTTCTCCACGATTCTCTAGTTTTTTTTGTTGCACCAAACCTCACATCCATATCAAATAATAGGGATGACGAGAGTCTCAAAGAGGAACTTTATATTACTCCAAACCAAAAGATCTGTTGACTTACAATTGTTTTCAAGCTCATAGTAAGATTTCCATCCTCCAATAATCATCTTTTCAATGCTATAGTTCAAATTGAGCTTATGGTGAATGCCAATAACTAAATTTTTGTATGAGGAAACATTTTCCAAGTAATTTTTATCATAAATGAAATTATTGCTCCGAGAGGCGCATTCTACAACTGAGTATGACGCTATGTGTAAGTATGTCACGTCCTCAAAAAATAATAAAAATCATTTTGACTAATGTCAGCCAAAACATTCACTTAAATCTTAAATCATATATAACTTGACTTTTTAGATTATATATAAGTTTTTAATCTTATTAATGGACTAAGATTAATTATTAAAACAAAAATTGTACTTCTATATATAATGTGAATGGATAATAAATTATCTCATGTGTTTAATAACTCTTTTATCATATAGGTGAATTTGAATCCATCATAAATTTACCTTTAACAAAAAAATTTACCACATTAAAGTTCCAAATTAGGTAAAATTTTAAACATATTTACTCTTTATTAAAGCCAATATCATTTCTTAAGTCAAATGAAAAAGGTTAGTTCAACACAAGAATTGAAAATTCTACTCCAAAATATTTTAATATTTCTTTTAATAAAATATTTGTAAAATGAATCTTTAAAAAGAAAAATTATATATATTAAATTGATGTAGTTTTATTATAAATTTTGTTATCATGCCATGTAAAAATATCATTAAATCCATATAGATATTAAATATTAATAAAATATTATAATATTAAATTATACTCTGGATTAATATAATATTCAATTTCTTATATATAAATTATTAATATACAATGATATAATAATTCTAGATATAGATGGAGGGAATAACAAAGACATAGAGTGATAGAGGTGGAGAGATAAAGGGAGTTACAAGGAAGAAATGGATATAAAATGAAGGAGAGGGGAGATGAGGAATGAAGAGAGAGAGAAAGAGAAGAGTGAGAGAGGGAGACACAAAGATGGAGGGGGGAGAGAGGAGGAGAGAGGGAGGGAGATAGTAACAAGTTTGGAGGGAAAAGAGGGAGACAGGGGGAGAGAGAAGGAGGTAGGAGAGAAAGGGAGGGATGGGAAGGACCAGAGAGATGACTTGAGAGGGAGGGAAAAAGAGATGGAG
>APFE030678330.1:12413-26692 GCA_000404065.3 Pinus taeda
GAACTCCACCAATGCTACTCTAATTAGCTGAATATTTACTCATCAGAATCTCATGCATGTCGATTTTGAGAAAGACCCATTTGAGACTAGAGTGTAGGGGCAGTGTACTATTTGTTTTAGATTTTTCCGATTTGCACTGATAGTGCATGCATTCAGGAGCTGATCCTTGAGGGATTGCGCTATTTTTAGAGGTTTTATTTCCCTTTAAATACAAGCTATCAGTCATAGGAATTACACATGCATTCAAGAACTAATCCTTGAGGGATTGGGCTATTTTTAGAGGCTTTATTTCCCTTTAAATATAAGCTATCATTCATAGGAATTACACATTGGAATAGAGACTTGGAGAGCTTGTGAAGAGGATAAGCTTTGGCTTTGAGCTTGCTTATGAGTTGGAGATTGAATTTGCTGAGTGCTGGGATTTTTCTTGAGAGAACAAGCATTGTAATTTCATCTTCATTTTTCGAATTATACAAAATAGATAGTGGGGTTTTGAGTTGTGGCTTTCCCCAGATATTAATTGTGTTGTATGCCTTTGATTCTCTTCCTCTATCGATTATTGTTTTCTCAATGTTTATGGGCTTCCGTTGTAAAGAGTAGAAGAAAATTATTGTCTCTTTCTTTAGCAAATTGCATTAGCTTGTGAATCTACAAGATTTTCTACATGGTATTAGAGAAAGATTATTTTTTGGACCAAGAGTTTACAGAGAAGATCTGAGAATTTTTGTGCAAAAATTTTAGAAACAAATTGCAGATCTAGATTCCTTAAGAAAATATACCCAAATTCAAACAAAAAGAATTAACCGAATCGGAGTTTGGATGAGGGAGATATCATTGATTTAAAATCATTTTTCAAGAGAAGATTTTGAATTTTTGAGTCTCTGGGTTACAGGTGAAAGTCGAATTTTCAATACATACTTTAGGATCGGCAGATGGTGTTCCACGGGTTGAGGCTTGAGTATGCCTTGGAAGGTAGCTCGAATTTCATAGCCTGGAGGGTCAAGATGGAGGTTGTGCTAGAGGACAATGGCTTGAAGGAATTTGTTGAACAAAAATTCCTAAGGAAGCAGCTACTAATGCACAGAACTTGGCCAAGTGGAAGAAGTGTATGGTGAAGGAAGGGTAAATAATACTTGAGGTAGTTTGAGATCATATTGTATTGATTCTCCATAGAAAGGAAATCCCACATGTTATGTGGAAAACATTGACGAACTTGTATCAAAATAGCAGTGATCAAAATAAGTTGGCACTGAAGGATAAACTTCATAAAATCAAAGATGGAGAAAGGTGAGACGATTCCAAAGTACTTGACTAAGTTGAATCAATGTCGGGATGAACTTGGAAGTGTTGGAATCACGATTTCCAAGGAGGAAATGGTGAGCCTTGCTCTTCTTGGACTCCCAAAGAGTTGGCATATTTATCAGGATCTGTCAATGGTCGGGAGAAGTTGCCAAATTGGGAACCACTATGGACGGATTTGATGAAGAATGAGGTTAGGAGGAACACCAGGGATGGCTCTTCATCAAAGACTGATGATGAAGAGAATTGTGCCTTAGCGATTAAGGTGAGGAAGGGGAAAGGTAAAATTTCTCGTTCCAAATCAGATTCTTATCCTAGAGGTAAGAAGAAGGACATGACAGAAGTCGGTTGCTTTCATTGTCACAAGATGGGACACTTTGTTACAAATTGTCCATTGAAGAAGTCCTTAGGAGGAGCGGAAGGTGAGGCTTTGTCCTCCCAATTCGAATTGGACTTTTCCCTCATTGCATGCATGGTGTCTTCAGTGATGGGAATTGTCTGGTACTTAGAAAGTGGAGCTTCTTTCCACATGGCTGATAACAATGAGTTATTCAGTGAACTAGAGGAGAAAGATCTCAAGATGCATATCGAGATGGCTGATGACGGTAAGTATAGTGTTACTGGTGTGGTAACTATTACTTTTCAGAGGGAGCATGTGGCTCCACTCACCTTGAAGAATGTTATGCATGTACTTGGACTGACGAAGAACTTGATATCTATTTCCATGCTTGAGGATAGAGGCTATGATGTGATATTTTTGAAAGGAAAGGCATTCCTTTGACACATAGCCACGGGTCAAGTAAAGAAAAAAGGGATTGAAGTTCAGAATATATATAAGATAGAGGTAGAGGATTGTGCTACTTTGAGTTTGAAAACAGAAAAGATGTTGAGTCGAGACGTCAGCAAGTTATGGAATAGGCGATTGGGACACTTGCATCATAGGGCTTTGAAGATATTGCAACAAATCTCTACTAGTCTCCCCAAAGGTACACTTGAGCAAGTTGACACATGCAAGGATTGTGCTTTGGGAAAATACACCAAGTCTTCCTTTGGAGATAGAGATAGTCAAGCAGAGTCTATTATGGAGAGAGTCCATTTAGATGTGTGTGGACCATTCTCGACAACATCCACGGCCAAACACATGTATTATATTATATTTTTTAATCACTATTCTCGTAAATGTTGGGTATTTTTTTATGCAAAATAGGGTCAAACTTTCATAAAGTTTTGTGAGTTCAAAGCATTGGTAGAGAAAGAGTTTGACAAGATGGTTAAATCTCTACGGAGTTACAATGGGGGTGAGTATGTCTCCAACGAGTTTCAGAACTTCTGTGCAATGAAAGGGATTAAACGAGCTTTTATGGCACCCCATAACCCTCAACAGAATGGGTTTGTTGAGAGGAAGAACAAGAGCATAGTAGAGGTAGCAAGGGCGATGTTGCATGATCAGAACCTACCACTACACTTGTCGGTTGAGGCATGCAACACAACGATTTATGTTCAGAACCATAGCCCACATTGGGTACTTGAGAAGAAGACACCAGAGGAGGCTTATTCCAATAAGAGGCCAGATGTTGGTAACTTCAGGATTTTTGGGTCATCAGTTTATTGCCGTGTGAGCAAAGATGCACGGAAGAAGATTGAGACAATAGCAAAGTTGGGGATCTTTGTGGGGTAAATAGATACACCCCACAACTATCAAGTGTGCATGCCAACCAGTCGAATGACAGTGATTCATAGGGTTATCAAGTTTGATGAGGAGAAGCCCATGCAATTATCCCTTAACAGGGAGCCTGAGCTACATGCAGATGAGGAGATTTTAGCTCCTAAGTGATCAGGTGCTTAGAATTATGCTCAAAAACAAAAATGTTAGAATCTTGTCAAACTTAGATTCATATTGAAGAGCTCATCATTCTGAATCCAATGGTGTGAATGGCACTCAAATCTGAGTTCGTATGTAGAAGTTAGAGCAAGTCAAAGTTTAGGTTTGACTTGCCTACATGACAGGATTGGGATGACATGGTAAGTCTTCAGCGAATAAGGAGGTGCCAAGTGGAAACCTGCCATTGGCCCTCGCAAATTGCATATCGCAGTGGTAAGTTTTTCGTTGTTAGAAATCGACCCTCAACAAGCTTAGGGTTGTGATGCAATGCGATTTCATATCACACTCGCATTGGCAACAAGAATTGGCCCTGGCGCAGTGTAGTTCCAATAGCGATGAACCTCGGACCCGATAATCTTATATGCCACAATTTAAAGCCACAGCAAGTCTATAATTGTAGTGTTTCTATTTCACAAAAACTTCATGTGTTGAACTTGCCGATTGCGATAAGTGGGAGGTTCTGGACATGGGATATTATAAGTTGCAGTTAATTAACCCGTCGGGTCCACAACACTACATATCAACATTTCATTGTGTTAAAAACCTGCAGCTTAGCTGATTACAATTGTGATATGGCCTACAGGATATGACCCGTGCTGCAATGAAATTTTTTCTTCCTTAGCAAATTTTGGAGCAGAAAAGGGGGTTTGGTCGGTTTTTGGGAGCATTTTTTTGAACAATTAGTGGAGAAACTAGGAGAAGTCATAACTTCTTCAGTTCTTATCCAAAGGGGATGCAAAAAGAGGCTGGATAGCCATTTTTTGAGTATTCTGAACTCATTGAGATAGGTTATAGAGGCATCTGAATATTGAAAACACACTTTTGATGTAATTTGAGCATAATAGAGAGGCCCAAGCCATTGGAAGCTGGACCAAGGAGACATAGCCCTGGAGCGGTGAACTCCTTTATCATGTTCTTATTGTGTGTTGTATATTGATATTCATTATTTTTATATTGATGTTGCTTAGCATATTTTTTATGTTAAACTTTTTATAACATTCACATAAGAAACTCTGATGGGAATCTGTCAATTGCAAAGTTTTTGAATCTTTAAGCACTTGAAAAGAAAATGATAAGCATCTTGGGTTTATTTCTGAATGGGGAATTAACACAACATTACTAATATGCCCCCATTCAGATCAAGTTGGTATCAGAGCACTGGTTTTTCTTACTAGATTTGCTTTGTGAAAGAAGGATTTAATTTTTTGCAACTTTATGCCATGCTCACAAGGTTAAAGCTCAAAAGAGGTGAAGGAAAGCTAGTTAAAACCCTAGAAATTGGGTCAAAGGGAAAAAGAGCGAGGTTGCCAAATTCTTCTACACCAATTCATCCTCAAGTTGCAGAAGCTTCAGTTGAGATTCCAACACTAGTACAAACTCAAGTTGTAGTTGAGTCTTTAGAGACCATGTATCATGAAGGAAAACCTATCATAACAGAAGATAAGAACACCTTCATAAAGGATTTCTTTAATATGATAGAGATGTTTAAGTTCCTCTATGAAGAGAGGAATAGTAGACTACAAGGATAAAGTTCCAAGCTTCCCAATGGAGAAGGCTCTTCAAGAGAAGGTAATGGAAAAGAAGATAAATGAAAAGGAAATAATGGGAATGGAGGAAACCCTCCACCATCTCCACAATCTTCTTCATCTTCTTATTCGGAAGCATCTTCAAACTCTTCCACCAATACCACTGTTACTCATACTCATCATCATTCTTCAAAAGGGGTTGGTAAATCACCTTTTTTGAAGCTTGATGTTAAATTCGAGTTGCCTATGTACAATGGAGAAGTTAATGAAGAGAAGTTGGATAACTGGATCTATCAGTTGGAGGTGTATTGTAGAATTCATAACCTTCAAGAGGATGATATCAAGATCCAGTTGGCTTCATTGAGAATGGAAGGTGTAGCACTTGTATGGTGGGAAACAAGAACTCAAGATGAGATCAAGAAACATGGTAAGATCTCTACTTGGTCTGATTTCATTGCTGCTATAAAAAGACAGTTCTACCCTTTATCTCATATGCAAAAAGCCATTATGAATTGAAAATTTTCAGATAGTTAAAAGGTTAAAATGTGCAAGAGTATACTCAAGAGTTTAGGAAAAGAGATCTTATGCTAGGAGTAAACTTATAGTCACAAGATACCTTGCTGAAATACATAGGAGGGTTGCATAGCTATCTTCGACATACCATTATTATGTTTAGTCCCATGAATTTTGGTGAGGTATGTGTTCAAGCTACACATCTCAAAGCAAAAGGGAAAAATACAGGAAGAAGGTAAGAAAAAGTCATTTCAGAGTGTTGAAAAAGGGAAGAAGTTTAAAGGAAAGAAGTGTTAAGAAAGAAGGGGAGAGACCTCTGTGCAAGAATTGTTCCAAGGAAGGAAATGATGAAGCACATTGTTGGAAGCTTCATAAAAAATTATGACCAAAGAAATTCAACAATATAGGGAAAGAGAAGACCAATGTTGTTTCACAGCAAGACTTGGGTTCAGACTCAAGGGATGAAACAAAAATCACATCCACAGTCACCAAAGGAAAAGTTGTGGTAAAAGCAAGCAAAGAGATCAACAAAGAGGCGGTCATAGCAATTACCAGCACAATAAATAATTCTCACAACATTTCAAATGAGGAAAACCGAATCGATTTGTTCCATATATGAGTTATTTCCAAGCATACAAAAATTGATACGTTGTTTGATAGTGGATCTTAGGCCAACTTAATTTATGTGGATTTAGTCAAGAAATTGAATCTGGAAACCATGCCTCATCATAAACCGTATTCGTTGGGTTGGATAACCAAGGATACCAATTTGCAGGTCACATGGAAAAGCGTTTTCAGATTTGCAATCACCGCCAATTTCATTGATGAAGTTGAATTAGACATTGTGCCATTGGATATCTCATGAATTGTGTTGGGAAGTCCATATTTACATGAAAAGAATGCCATTTTCCACATACTTGAGAAAAAATATCATTTTTCAAAGACGAAGTGGAGTACATTGTGAGATCTCAGCACAGAAATCTTAGTCTGTCTTTGGCAAGTGCAGGTGAAATGAAATGACTGGTTAATTCTAGAAATAGTGTTGTGCTCCTCATGATCAAGCAGAATAATGACATGGAGCAGGAATCCTTTGCAGGCTCTGATATGAAGCTGAAAGTTGAATTGGTTGATGTGGTCAATAAATATGGGGACATGTTTCTACAACCAAAGGGACTTCCATCAAAAAGAGGAATTCAGCATGAAATTCGGCTACAATAGGACTATACACTCCCAAACATTGGTATGTATCGAACGTCAATTCTGGAAATTTTAGAAATTAAAAAACAAGTATAGGAATTGTTAGATCAAGGAGTAATTTGTCCTTCTACTTCACCATGTGGTTCACCAATTGTATTGGTACCCAAGAAAGATGGAACTTGGTGCATGTGTGTAGATTATCAAGCTTTAAATAAGATTACAATAAAGAATTGATACCCACTAGCCAGAATAGATGATTTACTAGATCAGTTGAAAAATGAAAAGTATTTTACTAAATTAGACTTGAGAAGTGGATATCATCAAGTTAGAATAGATGAGGACACATGGAAGACTTCTTTTAAAACCAAACAAGGATTGTTTGAGTGGTTGGTTATTCCTTTTGGTCTTTGTAATGCTACAGCTACATTCATGAGAGTTATGAATGATGTTTTAAGATCATTCCCTGATGAGTTTGTAATTGTCTATTTAGATGATATTTTGATATTCCGCAAATCACGAGAAGAGCATGTCAAGCATGTTAGGAAAGTTTTGAATATCATGAGAAAAGAATAATTATTTCTAAATGTGAATTCAAGAAAACTTCCTTAGTTTATTTCGGCCACATAGTTGGAGGAGGTGAGCTAAAGATTAATCCCTCTAAAGTTTCAGTCATTGTGAATTGGCCAATACCCAAATCAGTTACAGAAGTAAGGAGTTTCCTTGGAGCAGCACAATATCATTTCCAATTTCTCCTCCATAGCATCTCCACTACATGTGTTGATTAGCATGAAGGTTGTCTTCCAGCGGGGAGGCAAACAACAAAAATCATTTGATGCTTTGAAACAAAAGATCAATTCAGCCCCAGTTTTGGCATTACCAAATTTGAAAAAACCCTTTGAAATATAGACAGATTCAAGTGACTATGCCATGGGTGTAGTTCTTTTACAGCATGGTATGCCTATTTCATTCTAAGATGTTTAATGATGTTGTTATAAACTATCCTATGTATGATAAAGAGCTTTACGCATTGGTACAAAGTGTGAAGAAATGGAAGCATTATTTGATGGGAAAAGAAACCATTATTCACACTGATCATCAGCCTCTGCAATATCTACAATCTCAAACCAAATTGTTGTAGTCAAGGCACTTTCATTGGATGGGATTTTTACAGTAGTTCCACTCGATAACCAGGTACAAGAAAGGTATATAGAAGAAAGTTGATGATATTATTTCTAGACTAATTGTAAATGTAGCCATTTTACTCAAGAATAATTATGTTTTGCCTGAAAGTTATGTTGAACAATGTGTACAGGATGCTAACTTTCAAGAGGTATATTTAAACTTGAGTCAAGGCTACCAAGTTGAGGAATTATAATACCATGTACATGATAATCTATTGTATCATTTGGGAAAAAATTTTGTTCCACAAGGAGAGAGAGTAAATGTCACAAGGGTATCTCACACTTCTCTTATTGCTGGACATTTCAATGTAAGTAAAATAATCGCAAATCTTCGAGGTATTTTTATTGGCATCGTATGCTTGAAATTTTGTCAAGTTTTATAAGAGGTTGTTCATTGTATGCAGTCGGTAAGCCTAGTAATAGGAAACTAGGATTGTACACACCACTTCCAGTGCCTTCAAGACCATGGGAAAGTGTTTCTATGGATGTTGTAGGAGGTCTTCCTTTGTCAAGGAAAGGTCATGATTATTTGTATGTAGTTGTAGATAGGTTCAGCAAGATGTGCCTATTAATACCTTGTAAAAAGAAAATTACGGTTGAAAAAACAATTCAACTTCCTTTCAAAATGTATGGGTTCATTTTAGATTACCTACTTCTATTGTAAGTGATGGTGATTCTCGATTTGTTGGGAATTTTTTGTCAAGTTTATGGAACTTGATGGACGCCAAGTTGAAGAAAAGTATAACATTCCATCCACAAATACATGGTCAAACTAAAGTTGTAAACAGGACAATAATTCATTTTCTAAGAGGATATTATAGTAAACATCCTAAGTTGTGGTATGAATAGTTGCATTATATTCAGTATGCATACAACCAAGCAAAACACTCTTCTACTCTAACTTCGCCTTTTGAGGCATGTCCTGGTTATTTGCCTAAAACACCTTTGGATTTCATCTTTGAGAAATATGTAGCTATAGATGGACATAGTTACATAGACAGGGCAAAGAAATTCATTGAGAAAATTCGGTTGATTCACCAAATAGTTCAAGAACAACTAGAAAGAGTCAAGGCAATTATGAGGAAAGGCCTGATAAGCATCATGTGGATCATCAGTTTCAAGTAGGTGATGAAGATTGGCTATACATTAGCAAGGAAAGGCTTCAAGGTGAAGGTAAAAATATGAAACCAATTCATTATGGTCCATTTAAAATTATGGAAAGGATTGGTAATAATGCTTTCAAGCTTGATTTGCCTTCATATATGCAAATCTATTTCATTGTTAATGTTGAAAATTTGTGATTGTATGAACCTCCTTTGATTGAATTATATCAAGGATATTATGTTCAAATTCTATATATTGGATACTTTTCTCTAGAATACCTTGATATGCTTCAGCAAGACACTATACTTGACAGAAGGACAAGGAAAACTAAAAGAGGAAATATTGATTTTCTTCGGGTCGGTCTCAAAGGTACACATCCATCAAAGGCCAAATGGATTGAAGTGGGGAAGGAGAGGGAAAAATACCCTCATATGTTCAATAACTGAAAGTGATCCTTTTGGGGTCCAAAAGGCTTCTAGTGGGGAGGAGTGATCAAGTGCTCAAAATTATGCTCAAAAATCAAAGTGTTAGAGTCTTATCAAACTCAGCTTTAGATTGAAGAGCTCATCATTCTGAATCCAATGATGTGATGGAAACTCAAATCTGAGCTTGTATGTAGAAGTTAGAGCAAGTCAAACTTCAGGTTTGACTTGCCTACATGGAAAGATTGGATTGATGTGGCAAGTCTTCACCGAATAAGGAGGCGCCAAGTGGCAGTCCACCATTGGCCCTCGCAAATCGCATATCGCAGTGGTAAGTGTTTTGGTGTTACAAATTGGCCCCTGATAGGTTCAGGGTTGCGATGTGATGCGATCGCATATCGCAATCACATCGTCAACAAGAATCGGCCCCGACGCAATGGAGTTCTGATAACAATATACCCTGAACCCAATAATATTATATGCCACAATTTAAAGTCCTAGTTGGTCCATAATCATAGTGTTTCCATGTAACCAAACCTTCAGGTGTTGAACTTCTTGATTGCGATAAGTGGGAGGTTCTGAACGTGGGATATTATAAGTTGCAATTAATTAACCCGTCGGGTCTGCAACACTGCATATCAACGTTTCGTTGTGTTAAGAGCTTGCAGCTTAGCCAATTGTGATTGCGATATGGCCAATAGGATATGGCCTGCAATGCAGTGAAATTTTCGCTTCCTTAGCGAATTTTGGAGCAGAAAAAGGGTTTTGGTCGGTTTTTTGGAGCATTATTTGGAATAATTAGTGGAGAAACTGGGAGAATTCATAACTTCTTCAGTTCTTATCCGAAGGGATGCAAAAAGAGGTTGGATAGCCATTTTTTGAGTATTTTGAACTCATTGAGATAGGTTTTAAAGGCATCTTATTATTGAAAACACACTTTTGATGTAATTTGAGCATAATAGAGAGGCCCAATCCATTGGAAGCTGGACCAAGGAGATGTAGCCTAGGAGGGGTGAGCTCCTTTATCATGTTCTTGTTCTGTGTTGTATATTGATGTTCATTGTTGTTATATTTTTGTTATTCATCATATGTTTTTATGTTAAATTGTTTATAACACTTACATAAGAAACTCTCATGGGAATCTGTTAATTACAATTTTTTTTTGAATCCTTGGACACTTGAAAAGAAAATGATAAGAATCTTGGGTTTATTTTTGAATGGGGAGTTATCACAGCATTAGTAATCTGCTCCAATTCAAATCACTAAGGTTGAGAGGCCTCATATTGTGTTAGGCCCCTATACTACTAGTGTAACCCCTTATTGTTATTAGTACAACCCCCCTATTATATTGATGTACCCATGTAGTGCCCATATTGTTGCTATTGTGCCCCATAGAAGCCCACTATTGTTATTATTGTGCCCTCACATTATTATTGTTATGTCGACTATGATTATATAATGACCACTTAGACTCCTATATATAGAAAGGAGGTCTTTTCATTTGTATCATCGAAGAATCATTCATTTATGTAATGTAAAGGAGGTTTCCCCCTCAAAGAGGCTAAATTCTAAGGCGTTCAGCTATCTTTTCTTTCTTTTTGTGCACTAGTTTCATAACATTTGGTATCAAAGCTTTGGATTCTAGGGTTTCGCTGCTCCAAATAAGTCATCGTGGCATTTTTGCTATAACTTTTTTCGGCGATGTTTCATAAGTGAAAAAAAAAATCCATTTGAGACGAAATCGTACTAAACCTCGGGTCCGAATTTCAGAGCTTTTTGCACTATATTTGTGGTGATATGATCTGAGGAAGTTGGTCTTTTTGCAGACTCCTAAATTACATTCCAAACAGGTGACCTGGGGAAAATCGTCATAACTTTCTGTCTGAGCATCAGACTGAAATTTCGTAAGTAGGTACAGAAAGAGGACGGACAATAATTTCTTGTATATATTTTTCGGAGCCAAAGGTTGAAACAATGGCACGTGGCACGTCGTACAAGTTCGCTCTAATGAACTAGTCTATAATTAGGTCATTGTGGGAGATTTGACATAACTCTTCCTTGGAGAATCCAATTTGGATCAATCTGGTGGCATTGGAAAGAGGGCACAGAGGGCTACTGCAGGTCACAATTTCAGAACTTAAAGATCCGAAAGGACAGAGTTACAGTCGTTTCAAGATCAAGCTCCTAAAATCAAGAAAAAACAAGATGAGGAAGTTTGATGGCAAGGATCCGGTAAATTGGATACTTCAGATGGAGCAATATTTTGATATACATGGTGTACCACTAGTACAAAATATATGTATTGCATCTTCACATTTAAAAACGGATCAATTTTTATGGTATAAAGGGCTTTGTTCTCGTAAACAACTTGTTACATGATCAATTCTCACGGAGGAAATGATAGCACATTATGAAGATACAAAGAGCAACACCTTGTTTAGAGCAACACCACAACAATTGGAAAGAGTAAAAGGGCTTTGTTACATAGTGGAAAGTAAAATTATGGCAACAAGGAAGTCTACCCCTCACAACTATAAAGATGGAAGTTGTGTTCCTCCTAGCCTTCCACAACTTACAAGGGTTACACCACAACAACTGGAAGAAAAAAGAGAAAAAGTGATCCAAATTAGATCCATCAAAGACTTGCAAAGAACCATGACTGTATCAGGTCAGAGCAAATCTCTAAAAATTCCAAAAACAACGATCAAAAACACCCTGAACCAGTGGCAATGGCAGCCACTGTGGAACGACAAGGACCTCGGTCAAGGCGCGCTGACCGAGGGACATGGAGATTGTGCAGGAGGTCAAAGTAGCCCCTAGGAGCCCCGGATCGGGAAAAGGAGGTGATTTTTGATGCGTATCATTGGGTGAACAAGGCCGAAATGGGGGAAGCTCGAGCACTTGGATGCATGGCGAACCGGAGAATTGCGGGTGGGGAAGGGAAAAAGTGCTAACTATACAAGGCGGGACACGTGCTCTGGAAACTGGAGGTATTGATCGAGGCGCCCTCAAATGATAAATGGTTTTGGAGAGAGAAGAGCGATCCCACTTAATGATTGACGCGTGGCAGCGGAGGTGAGAGAAAACTGTTGTTGATCATGTGTTATCAGTCGAGCAAGTCCACCGTGCGGGAGTTGCATATGACGTTGGATCTGGGGGAGCCTAGATCAGACAGCTGAGATTGCGCCCGATGGAGGAAGCAGAATCGACAGGGAATTAAGCCGCATTCTAAAGGGATTTGGAATCCGTTTGACCGCCACGGTGGAGGAAGAATGCATCCATGACGTAACTAAAGAAATGAATCGACGAGAAGGCTGGCACTATTTAGATGAGGACACATGGCCACTCCCTGAGCGTTCATGCCGACGCAAAATAGGGAACTCCAAGCGCAGCTGCAGAAGGCGAATCGACAGAGGCGGAAGAGGAACCAAACAGGCATGGAAATGAATGGCTAAAAGCCATGAATAGAGACAGAATACACAGTCAAGTGGAGTGAAGTCCAAGAGAGAAAGGAGAGAAGACCAGAATCCTAAGAGGAGGATGGAATACAAAGAGAAGAAGGCAGTAAAGAAAGAGAAAAGTAGGACGAGACAGAGGGCCGAGCTGATGCAACAGCAACATCGAGCACCAATGAGCTTGAGATATTCGAGCCACCCCATAGAGGTATCTATCTAGGCTGAGCACCACGTTGGGCTCTTACCACTCTAGACCAGAAGGTCACAGAGTTGGTGGGAAGAAGAGATTGTGTACTCCAGTGGCTTGGGGAATCCAAGTACCACCCTGCCAAGCAAAACCTGCTTCAGGACAACTCACATTGAGTCCCTGGATTGTAATTCTCTGTTTAAAGACACAATAAAACAAGGCCACCACTAAAAGCTGGATTGGAGACGTAGCCCTAGAGAATAGGGTGAACTCCTTATTAAAATTTCTTGTGTCTTTGTGGTTGCTTACTATATTTCTCTGTTGTCTTTCCATTTAAATGTTTGTGTATTGGCAATCTGATCGATCCGTTGCTTAAATAACATAGAACAGACACCGGCACATGAATCTGTAATACCTTTTGTTTAATAAAACTTCAACTGATGTCACTCATAGGGTGATTATCAGATCAAGTGGTATCAGAGCGCGTAGGTTGTAAGGTTAGACAAGCTTTTGTTGGTTTAGTTGTGAATGCTCACTATATCAAAGCTCAAATTAGGAGAAAGAGAGTTGGTGGAAACTAATCCTAAAATTAGGAGAGTCTATCCTCAGAAGACAATGTCAGAGGTAGGTTCTATGGGCCTAGACCCTCAATTCATAGAAAGTTTCCTAGCTTTAAAGTCTATGGTAGAAGAAATGTATAAGGACTTTAGAAAGCATAAGGATGAAGATTCATCAGGTTCTAAACAAGATAAGGAAAAATATGATTCTCATTCCCATGACCACTCAAAAGGAAAGGGGAAAGAGGAAAGCTCTCTCACACCTCCTAATAGCCCTATGCATAATAAGAAAGCATCCTTGATTAAACTAGATGTTAAATTTGATTTGCCTATATATTATGGAGAGCTAAATGCTCAAAAGTTGGACAATTAGATTAGACAAATTGATGTATATTACAGGGTACAGAACATAGACTTGGACAAGACTAAGATTCACCTGGCAAGCTTATGCCTAGAAGGCACTGCCATGGTTTGGTGAGAAGGCAGAACCCAAGCTAATATGAAGAAGCATGGTAAGACCATCTCTGTCTAGAGTGAATTTGTTGCTGCAATCAAAAATCAGTTCTATCCATTGGCCTACATGCAACAAGCCATGATGAGTTGGCAAACTCTTCGGCAGTTGAAAGGGCAAGTGTGCAAGGGTATACTCAAGAGTTCAAAAAGAGAGCATTGTTGTTGGGTATTTCATTAGACTCACCAGAAACTCTTTTGAAGTACATTGGTGGTCTACACAGCTACATGAGGCATACCATCCTCATGTTTAATCCCACTAGTATAGATGAGGTATCTGTACAAGCTACTCATCTAGAAGCTAGAGGAAAGAATGGAAATCCAGAAGTTGGGGGACCATCCCAACCCACTATAAGCAAGAGCAAGGAGAAAGAAAGCAGAAGTGGAAAGGAAGGAAGGCTAACACTGCACAGAAAAGCAAAGCTTCATGCACTCACTGTAAAAAG
>APFE030678330.1:30305-43263 GCA_000404065.3 Pinus taeda
CAGATTGGATAAACGAAGCAAGGGATGAATGGAAGAAGGATGAAGAAGTATGGCCACTTATTCAAAAGTTGCAAAATATCCCAATTCAAACAATATTGCCAGCATTTGAAGAGGAAGGAAAAATCATATTGGAACCTGGAGCAGTCATAGAAACAAGAACCCGACAGCTACGAAATCGATCAATTTCAAAGTATCTCATCAAGTGGAAGAACTTACGTGCTGAAGATTCCACATGGGTGTGGAGCTATAAAAAGGGTCTCTTTCACCTCTAATTACCTCACAGTAATATGTCAATCCGGGAACATTTTGTTATTTCAAAGAGTGTCTCAGTCTGAGGCTATCATTTGCCAGAGTAATGCTAGTAGCACAGTGTTTGAAAATACAAGAGTAAATGGATGCTTGTTTATAGATAACTACTTCAAAAGATTAAACCACACATTTATAAAACTAAGCAATTTATCAGTCAAGGGTTCAACAACAATAACCCATCCCTTTGGAAACTGATGGAAAAGGAAACCAGAGAACAGATCGTGGATCTGGGAGCCGGACAGTAGATGTCAATACTTACTACAGCGTGAGATCGTTCTTCACACAAAAATAACAAATAACAAGGAATGGAATGGAAGATAAGAAATGGAACAACAATTAAGAAATCGAACAACAAATCTGAAATGGAATAGCAGTTAAGAAATAGAAAAGCAACTAAGTCTAACAAGCAGTAACACCTTAGTCTATAAGATTGAATGCATTAATCGTAATCTATAGGAATCAACGGAAATCCTTCACTCTTAAGGGCGAATTGAATAACACACACAAATGGAAAACCACTTATTACTGACGAATTATGGAACAGCTCTTGAAAACCATATATACACACAGCACACTTAAACAGTAATCTGATCCAGGTATCACCTCAGTTAGAAAGAGTGTGACTGCATTTCAAAATAGAACATCATTGTTTATAAATCCAATAATCGCAAAGAACATAAATTCCAAGATGAATTCCGTAATGCTCATGAACAAGTGCACAACACAAAAGCTCTATAATTAAACAGCAACAGTATTCTGTAAAGGCCAACAGTATTATAACACCTAAAGGAACAGTGATACGATATAGAGTCGATACAATAGTTTTGTCTTTAGAAACCTTTATAAATTAAACATAACAGAGCATGTGATGTAAACTTACAAAACACATCAAATTACCAAATAACATCGATAAGCAAACCACACAAAAACCAACCGTAATGGTACAAGAGCAAGTGTCCTCCAGGGCCGGGCCGTTAGCCTCCAAGGGTACACCGCTTGAAGTTATTCCAGACTCAAAGATGAAATAGTAACCAAGTTTGTATTAATGTATAAAGTGAAATTACAATAGATCAGTTCTTAACGAGACTCGATGATCAAAGTTTTGATCTTAAAGGAAATTACATAAACATAACAACATCCAACTCTCTCCTTTCTCGAGCTAACAGTGCTGCCCCTTTTATAAGGGTGAAGGCAGAGATATCTAAGTGCAGAAATAGATAAAACAACGATCCCTCGAGATCAAGGATCCTGAGGGATTCATCGAACCATTAGTCCTCAGTCATTTCTTTTCTTTCCTGCGCCAAGCCGATATCTCCACTTCCTTTCCAGGGATGATTTGCTTGGATTTGCTTTGCCTTGTTTGCATACGCTCTCCCATCAAAGGGATAGTGGTTAACTCATCCTTGTCCTTTGTTTTGGAACAACAACTTCTCGTTTTTCCTCCTTCCTGCATAAGGAAATGACAATTGTCAGTGTTTTCGTCTTGCATATTAATCTCACATGTTTTATTACAATTCTTTATCATTTTCCTAGTTCATGATGCAAAAGGTTTGTAAGTTCTAATAAAAAGATGCTGAAATAATCATCAAAAGCATATCTTATTTAGTACTCCACACACCCCCCTGCTTACCCTTTTTCATGCCCTCATGAAAACATTGTAGTTGACGTGTAAGGCAGTGAGTGAGTAGGCTGGAGATGGAATCTCATGTGAAGGCCTACAACCATGATGTGTAACTAGGTATTCAAAGAAATGGCCTGTCTGACCCTCAGGCATCTCATATAGGGCTTGGTATCCGGGTGCAAGGTGCCAAATAATTAGACTCTGGAACCTATATCCTAACCAGGATGGCCCTGCCCTCAAAATGATTTCGCCATAGAGGTGCAAGCAGTTGGCAGCTAATTTAAAATTCTCATACTTAAATGGTTCCCTGAGCTAGATATTCAGATTAGAGATCTGATACCGAAATTTAGCTCCATCAGTGGCAGGGTCTCTGATAGAGAAAAAGTATTCTAATCCCTGTCGAATGATTGCCTCATGCATGGGTCCTAATGCTTCAATTACACCTGGAGTCTTCATGAGGTTTCTATGTTTTCTCCACAACTGTATTGGATCCCTAGGCTCAACTCTTATCCACAAATCTAATCTGTTTTCTTGTCTTTGGAGAGAATTATAGGCTTTAAGCCATTTAATTTGATTAACCGAAATGAAATGAATGCCTGTAATTGGATATCCTGAAAAAAGGGCCAGGTTTCAGCTCAGTCTCCTGTTCTAATAAAAGGTTATGTAAATAAAACTCACATAGTAGTCTCTGAACTTTTACCCCATAGTGCTTACAGCAGTTTATAAAATCATTGATGGTGTTAATTTGTATGGGAGCACCTACTTTAACAGCCTTTATTTTCAATTGCAAATATCTTTCCATTAAAAACAAGGCATAATTCTTAGTAGGGGCTCTACATGCTGGGACGTCATTGCATAAAGAACATAAGGTATCTATCTGCTTGATAACTATATCTAACCTACGAGTTACCTTCGCGGCATTCTCTTCTTCCCTTCGCCACCCTTCAAAGGCTCGGTTTTCAGATAGATTGATGTTCCTAAGCTGTTGTTGTAGCTCTTCATACTTTTCTCGAGGGACTGTCTGCTCTCTAATATTTTCTATTGCTTGTTGAGCTTGCTTCAAATCCTTTCGTAGGGTTACCGTTTTTGGATCTCTTTTCCATGCGGCAGTGGAGGCCGGGAGTTTTACCTGAACTTTCCTATTGCGTTGTTTTGAGTTCATGACTCTTATCACTCCCGAAGGTGGTGCCTCCGTCTAAATTTCCTTATCGCGGGTCAACATCTCATCCATTTCTATTTTAACGTGGATATCAGTCCATTGCTATTCATTTTCAATTGGAACAGCAGTCTATTTCTCAACATCATTTGGAATAGCAGCCTGGCTTCCGACAGGGTTTTGAACAGCAGGATGGAGTCTGGTCCTCCGCCCCTTTGTCTTGAGGAGTTTTGTTGGAGTGGTTGCATTTTTCCTTCTCGAAGTCCTTTTTACCCTTTGCCTTGATTTTAGAATCCTAATCTGCTAGTGGAGCTGGACTATTATATTCAGTAATCTTTGTTGCTTATTTCGCAATTCCCTAATTTCCGCAATTTCCTTAGAAGGAATAGCAGGTTGTTCACTACAACCTGGACTATGACTAATTCCCTGATTTTCTCTCTGGGGTGATTCTTCATTGCTCTGCTCTGGTTGTTCTGGGGCAAGAACCCTAACTGGTTCTGTTATTTCTTGGGCGACCTCCTTTTCTGTCCCTGTTTCCTCCGGAATTTCTTTGGGTGTCTCCTGGTTAGGAACAGATTATTCATGTTTAGCATCTCTTGTCATATTTTCATCATGAACAGGTAGATTCTCTTCTTCTACCTCCTTTGCATGTGATTCTTCAGGTGCATTTTCCTCTTAAGGTTTCTCTTCGGCATGGAGGTCTAATGGACTGGAAGGTTGGCCATATTCGCCCATATTGGTCAAAACTTTAGCTAATTCATCTTCTCCCAATGAGCCCTACAATGGGATACCTTCCTACTGTTCCGTTTCATCCTCTTGCTCAGATTGCTCAGCTTCTTCTTCTTTGTCTCCTTCTTCTTCAGATTGCCCGGCTTCTTCTTCTTTTTCTTTTTCTCCTTCTTCTTCTGATTGCTCGGTTTCTTCTTCTTTTTCTCCTTCTTCTTCGGATTGCTAAGGTTATTCTTCTTTTTCTCCTTCTTCTTCTGATTGCTCGGCTTCTTCTTCTTTTTCTCCTTCTTCTTCTTCCTGCATTCCTTTCTCATCATCTTTCCCTTTTTGTCATGGGGGTTGCTCATCTTCTATTTCTACTGGCTGGCTGGTGTTTCCTTGGCGCTTCTCTAGCCTCCCTCATAGCCATGATAGCCGGACCGATTTCCTGCGTTTTTCTGGACACTCGGGTGTACTGGTGGCATGTTTACGCTTTGCCGATTTCCTGCATTTTTCTGGACGCTCGGGTGTATTGGTGGCATGTTTACGCTTTGGGGATGGTGTGGTCAATCCTCCATTTATCATGGCAATTAGCTCTTCCCAGCTACTCTGCTGCTGGGTAAGGCTATGGTTGACTATTAACCGAATCAACCCATGATGACTAACAACTAACTCTACATGCTGTGCCTTTTTTATGCTTCGTGCAATGTCATGAAGTAATGAATTCAAAAATGCAGGTAAATTTGCAGAGCATTTTTGCTTTAGTACAGCTAAGGGTTTAAGATGTCGTGCTATTACCACGTCTTTTCTACCTTCACAGGTGATGTAGCTGAATGGTATTCGCCAATTCCACCCACATCTCTCCTAATGCTGCTGGTAGAACCCCCTTTCCTCTAATTGTCAGGCTCTGGCCTTCGTCTTGGAAGATTTCTATAATCTTCTGCAATCTCTCCTTCTTTAACGTCCATACAGGTCCAGCGGTTAGTAGTCCCGAGACTTCTGCAATTATGTCATTGATCACTGCTATGCGTCTCCCCCTCACTGTGGAATGATCCTCTTGCAAGTTCTGCAAGAATTCAATTGTCACAGTCTCGTTAGACTCCTACAAGCGGTTGAGATAAGTCAGCCACCCTGCTCTTGCCAGGATTTCCCAGGCAACAGCAAAGACTGTTATCACATGTGGTTCTCTCCGAATCAATCTTCTTCCCATGCTTATGGTTTCGCTGTAAACTTTCAAAGGAACGACAACTGTTCACACTATTAAAACACAGAGAGGCTAACAAACGCAAGACTCGCTCAAAATCTAATGCTGCAGAGTATACAATGGAAATGGCATATGAACAGCAAGTCATGCAGAAAAATAAAAAATAGTATATCGTTGAGCCGTGCTATACCCTAGTACACAACTTCCCGAATAGTGATCTAACACGTAATCTAGGGAATGATGAGGTTAACTTCCCCCCCCCCCCCCCCACAATGTGATAGGCTGTCCCGGCTATCAAATAAAGGAGCGGCGCCCGTTCTGAAACAGAGTCCTTAAGGAACAGCGTATGGGAATATGCCATGTTTGCAAAAGTAGCAAATTACCGAAATCGAGGCGTAGAGTTGGGTCGCTTAATACGTAAGAGACTGCGGTGATATGATGCGAGGTTTGGGATAGGACATCTATCGTGGATAGAGAGTCTCATGCGGTCATTGTCAATTGTTCTGTCATGACTGGTGATAATATATATTCATGCGTTGTATGGTTTGGGAAATAATATATAATTGATTACTAAGGCATAAGAAACAGAAGGGTGCTAATAACTTACCTATTGGTGTAAATAATGTGACTTCAATACCATTAACAATGCTCTGTTGCCGACAGGTGTCCATAACCTTGGCAGAGTTGTTTATTTAACCCATGGAACCATGATCCTTTATGTATGCTTAGGAAATGTTGTGTGATGTCAAAATGTAGGTCATTATACTGGCTTGGTGACCTGTTAGCCATAATGCCATTCACAAGGAAGGAGCGAAAGGTGGGCAGGCCAGGTCGTGATGAGACCTCATGTTCTAAGGGTTCTTTATTTGATATACCTTTTGGACCATATCCCTGGTGTGGTGGCCATAGTGGGAATGCCACTTCGCTTTCGTCCTCATGATCATGGTAGGCTGGCTGTTGATGAGACCCCCTATCCTGCATTTGACAACTTATAAGTCATGTTTGCTCTTTTTTTCTTTTTTCATAAAGTACTTTCCCTATTTATACACAAAGGGTGGTTCAACACTCCTTAAGAGTAGGAATGGTGGAAGAAGTCTTAACATCCCAATAGGAAGATATAAACCCTTTTCTCTTATTCTTGAATAACAATCAAAGAGGATTAAAAGGGACCAACATGATAAAGATAACCAATCAGAGCAGAATTAGTAGAACAATGACAACAAAAGATAATGAATAAGCGTGTCCTTCCTTCTACCTCTTACCAATTCAGAGCAATTTCTTATAAAGATAGCGATTTTATGATTCACTGATTTCAGTGTGTTGTGATTTTGTATCCATTGCATAAGTGCATAGTTGTATTCTAAAAGACTTGAAAGAACAGGAACACTAAGCATCCTTAATTTAGAACAGCAAAAGGAACAAGTTGTTTCAAAGGGAGAGCAAAAGAATGCAAGTGGTGTTCCTTTTGGAAAAAGGAACAATAAAAGACCACAAATGTTGTTCCTTTGGAAAAGGAACAACAGAAAATGCAAATGTCATTCCTTTGAAAAATGAACAGCAAAGATGGAAAACGTTGTTCCTTTGGAAAAGGAATAGCAGAACACACAGATGTCGTTCCTTTGGAAAATGAACAACAGAAATCGAAAACGTTGTTCCTTTGTAAAAGAAACAGAAAAACACACCAATGTCGTTCCTTTGGAAAAGGAACAGCAGAAACCAAAAATGTTGTTCCTTTGGAAAAGGAACAACAAAGCAAACAAATGTCGTTCCTTTGGAAAAGGAACAGTAGAAATCGAAAATGTTGTTCCTTTGGAAAAGGAACAGCAAAACACACAAATGCTTTTCATTTGGAAAAGGAACAGCAGAAATCGAAAATGTTGTTCCTCTGGAAAAGGAACAACAAAACACACAAATGCTATTCCTTTGGAAAAGGAACAGCAGAAACCGAAAATGTTGTTCCTCTAGAAAAGGAACAACAAAGCACACAGATGTTGTTCCTTTGGAAAAGGAATAACAGAAATCAAAACTGTTGTTCCTTTGGAAAAGGAATAGCATGACACACACATGTCGTTCCTTTGGAAAAGGAACAACAGAAATCAGAAATGTTGTTCCTTTGGAAAAGGAACAACAAAACACACAAATTTCGTTCCTTTGGAAAAGGAACAATAGAAATCGAAAATGTTGTTCCTTTGGAAAAGGAACAACAAAAACACACAGATGTCATTCTTTTGAAAAAGGAACAACAGAAATAAAAAAATGTTGTTCCTTTGGAAAAGGAATAGCAGAACACGGAAATAAAGAACAAAATTACAGCAAAATGACGACTAATCAAAGGGGGTTATTCTTTTGAAAAAGGAACAGCCAGAAGAAAATGTTGTTCTTTTGAAAAAAAGGGACAGCAGAAATAGTAACAGCAAAACGTTAATTCAAAAATATGCACAAAAATGATTCAACAAAAGAAAAGAAATTATGTACAAACTGTAAAAAGAAATAAATTCATTAATGAATTAAAGGTGAGGAAGACTTCTCTTCTCCCCCCAAAATCTCTATATCAGGTTCTCGGTGTAGCTGTCGGCAGAAGGACTCCCGAGTGAGTGGTTTACGATAGAGACGAAATCGGTGGCCATTTGCCTTGAAGGCATATCCAGAACCGTCAATAGTGATTAGAGTAAGGGTACCATTGTCATATACCTTCTGGATTTCGTATGGTCCCAACCAACAAGTCTGGAGTTTATCGGGGAAGTCATGAAACCTAGAGTCGTACAAAAGAGCCAAGTCACCTTCGTGGAAGACTTTATTTTTAATGAGAGCATCATGCCATTTAGCTCGTTGTTGTTGGATCAGGGCAGTGTTTTGAAGTGTAGAGAGCCTAATTTTGTCCATCTCATTGATCTTCTGTAATCGATTAATATGTGCCTCAGTTAGATCTAAGCCAACTTCCTGTTCTATTTGTAATGTTTGGATTTCGAATTCTATGGGGAAAATGGATTGTTTTCCAAACACTAATTGATAAGGTGAGTAACCAGTGGTACTTCTCCATGTTGTTCTATAAGCCCACAGTGCTTCAGGTAGTCTGGCAGCCCAATCACGTCTATGTGACGCAATGGTTTTCATTAGGGTTGCTTCTATTATTTTATTGCTACTTTCTACTTGCCCATTTGCCTATGGGTGGTATGGAGTAGTAATTTTATGCTGGACATGGTAGCTGTTGAGTGTTGCAGCTATTCTGTTCCCAGCAAACTGTGGTCCACCGTCTATAATTATCTCTCTCGGAAGGCCATAATGTACAAATAGATGGAGCAGGAACTGTATGACAAAGTCCTCTGTAGATCTTGGCAATGCCTCTGCTTCAACCCACTTGATGACATATTATGTTGCCACCAGAGTATATGTTTTCTGGTTTGATGATCGGTTAATTGGTCCAACAAAATCAAGAGCCTATCGCTCGAATGGTTCGATTACTAGCTGTGGTTTTAGAGGCATCTCATCAGACTGACCAGGGCATCCTGCTCTCTGGCAACTGTCACAGGCTTGGACAAATTTCTTTGCATCTTTGAAAATCGTGGGCCAATAATACCCTATTTGCAGCAATTTATGTCCAGTTCTGCGATCGGCGAAATTTCCACCACATGGTCCGTCATGACAGGCTTTCAAAATGTAAAATATTTCATCTTCTCGAACGCATCTCCAGATATGCATGTCTGCCCCTATGTGGAACAAATAGCCCCCAATCCAAGAAAATTGAATACTCCGCTTAACAATATTTTTCTACTCATTAGTGGTTAGATGCTTTGGTAGTTTACCTACTACTAGGTAATTGGCAACATCAGCATACCACGGTGTTTAAACAGCCATAGCAAATAGATGCTCGTCCAGAAATTGATCTTCAACTGTTGTTGCATCAATTGGCTTTGGCATTCTTGAGAGAAAATCGGCTATAGGATTTTCTTTTCCAGGTCAATCCTTGATTGTAATATCAAATTCCTGCAATAAAATCAGCCGTCTAGTTATTCTGCCAATTGTGATAGGCTTGTTTGCTAAATATTTTATGGCAGAATGATCTGTGTACAAGATAACAGGATATCCAGTAATGTAATGTCTGAACTTATTGACAACGTGTATAACGGCTAGAAATTCTTTTCCAGTAACAGTGTTGTTTAATTCAGCAGGGGATAAATTTTTGCTGGTGTAATAAATTGCATATGGTTTTCTATCCTCTTCCTGCCCAAGGATCGCTCCAATGGTTGTATCTGAGGCATCAAATGATATCTGAAATGGCAAATCCCAATCTAGTCCTCGAAGGACTAGGGCTGTGGACATGAGCTTCTTCAGATCCTTGAAAGCACATTCACATTTTTCTGTCCAAAGAAAATAAACGTTACCAGTTATTGCATACAAAGATGCAGCAATATGCGAATAATGTTCTATAAACCTCCTGTAATAACCAGAAAATCCAAGAAAATTGTGTACCTCTGTTTGAGAGGTAGGAGTGGGAATAAGAAAAAGTATTTGGATTTTGGTTGGGTCTACCTAAATGCCAGCTGCTAAAATATAGTGTCCTAGGATAAGTCCTTCTGTCATCAACATATAACATTTTTCATGTCTTAAACAAAGCCTAGTAGCAATGCAGCATTGTAGGACTTTTTCTAGTGTATTCAGTGCTAGATCGAAATCATCTCCGTATGGTGTAAAGTCATCCATGTATACTTCAAATCCTTCATTTATTAAGTCTATAAAAATGCTAAGGATAGCCCTTTGGAATGTGGCAAGAGCATTACATAAGCCAAAAGGTAGAACTCGGTAGGAAAATGTTCCCCAAGGACAAGTAAAAGTAGTTTTGTCTTGGTCTTCAGGGGCAATATGAATCTGATTGTATCCACTGAAGCCATCCAGGAAAGAAAAGAATTTCTTTCCTGCCAAAGTGTCTAATACTTGGTCGATGAATGGGAGAGGGATGTGGTATTTTTGTGTTGCTTTATTTAGCTCTCTGTAGTCCACACAGATTCTCCATTTCCCATTCTTTTTTGGTACCACCACAAGCAGAGAGACCTATTTACTATCAGAGATAGGATAAATGAAATTGACATCTAAAAGATTTTGAAGTTCAGCTTTTACCACATCTTGTAGATGAGGATTTAGTCTCCTCTGAGGCTAACGAACATGTCTCGTGTCTTTTTCTATGTAAATGTGGTGTGTACATAACTGGGGGTCAATTCCTTTCATATTAGGGTAGTCCCATGCAAATGCTTTTTTATATTTCCTCAATACATGGATGAGCTTCATTTCTTGATCAGATGTGAGGTTGGAATTAATGTTTAAGGCTTTTCTTGGTTCAATTTCCACAATTGAGGAGATTCTTGTCCAAATAACCAAGGAGAGAGAGGCTTGTTCCCATTCCCAACAAGCTTTGCAAGACATGTGCTGCTGATCACCCCGCGCCAAAGGAGGATTTGACGTTAGAACTATGGTTGTATTCTTCTTTGTTTATCATAATAAACAATTATTGTTATGGTTCCACTCTTATTATTCTTTGTAATGATGATGAGTTATATCCTTTCTGACTGATATATAGTTGCATCTATTGGATTTTATGCTTGTGTTTGTGTCGTTCTTTGTATGTGCAGGTGTCCATTCATGGAGATCATGGGGATCGTGATTTGCCGGAGCAAAGAAATGGGAGCGTCAACTCTTCTACAAGCACTAGCGTTGGAATCCAGGTAGGCCCTCATCATTGGTCTTTAATTAACAATTAGGAACTTGCGTGGTAGCGTTGTATGATTGTTTCTAGACCCAATCTGGGCTAGTAGGGATCACCTCTGTCCGCAGAGGGGATTTACCTCCACAACAAGCACCACCAAGATCAAATACACAACTACGAGTATGATCTCGTGTGAAGTTGCATGGTTGCAAAAGCTATTAAGTGAACTGTTTGTACACATGATGAATACCACTGTGATTCTCTGTGACAACCAGAGGTGGGATTCGATTGAGGAATCTTGTATTCGATGATTGCTCTAGTAGACAGACATCAGATACTACCTTATCTGGGATATGGTAAGTCAATGAGCGAGGAAGCTCCATGGCAATGAGATGATGTTTTTGACGCCTAATCCTTGTGATTGGGTAAATATATGTAAATAAATAAGTGAGAAATGTTAACAGTCATCAGGAGATGAAATGAATAGTCTCTCCCTCATGTATATAATAGACCTACCTGATTGAATGAATATACGAATCAGTTTTTCTGCCTAATGGAGTTACTGCCTGGCCTGACATGGTATCAGAGCCAACTCCTTTTTTTTAGCTCTTGTGCCTTGTAACTCCCTTGTCTGCTCCTCTGCTCTCCATATAATTAAGTGACTGAGTGCCTGTCTAATACTGCCTCCGTTCTGTCTGCCATATTCTATTTTATAAGACTTGCGCCCTGCTCTTCTGAAGCGCTATCCTGTCCAGCGTTGTCCATACTGTCCTGAAAGAACCGATGTACGTAAAAAAAAAAAAATCGTGAATGGTCTGACATGGTATCCACGCTGATTTGTGAAGGTCCTATTGTGGTTCCAACATTGTGTATACCCTTCAAATCGAATTTCATGGTGTTTATTGAAATCTAGCCAGTGCAACATTGCAAAACCATCAAGCTCACTATCTGCGGTTACGCCCAATCTGCTATGTTTGTGTTGTTATGCCCCTGCCTGTCTTTCTAACGCATCTAGGTACATCTAGTTCTAATCGAAAGTATTGCTTAATTTACTGATTTTCCTGTTATGGAGTTAATCAAAGACCATTCTGGTTTTGTTTTCGTGTGAAAGTGGCTGAACCCAAGGGCTTGGAGAAGAGTTTAAACAACACTGTTGTTAAACTCTGGAGTCCGTACATATGAAGGATCTATAATGGATGTTCATGATCCTTTGATTATGTAATGATTTTATTTCTAATGAAAGTGGTGTTCTAGATTATTTAACCTGCTGAACATGGTATCATGCGTGGAGAATCCTTCGAACAGAGGTTGCGTTAATACACCTCTCGTTTTCTGGAGCAGCGAATATTAAACAATGGACATGGTATCATGCATGTTTGAAGTGGATTTGTGCTTGAATGGTACTTTTGAATGGTGTTAAAATTTAAACTATGACAATATATACGTGTTAGCCTTTTTTTACATTGCCTTTTATATGATGGACATGGCATATAATGCATTAAAATGTTATATACGGTGAAGATTTTTGGGGCAGCGAGGTATAATGTTTGTATTATTTGATAATACATACATATGTATTATACCTTAGTGTTGTTTGGGCTATCATAGTGTTGTTTTCATAAAGTTGTTTCAAAGTGACTAACATAGTTAACGCTCCTACATTTGACTGTGTTTTTATTTATTGTTTGAGGCCAGAATACATTTTGATATCAAAATCAATTTTCTTTTAGTAGCAGAAGCATTTTTACAGCTCTTGGATTTTACAATGCATTCAATCATATATATGGTGGGAATAGTTCTCACTGGCAAGGAGAACTATCCTGAATGGTCCCGGATGATAAAACACACCCTCATTTTCAATGAGTTGTGGAAAGGAGTGTGTGTCGGAGAAGGAGACAATGACCTAGTATAGCCTACCTCAGACAAAGAGCTTGTCATTTGGGAAAACAAGAATAGCAAAGCTTATGCATTAATCACAACATCTCTAAATGAAGAGGTGAGTCGCCATATTTCATCATATTTAACTGCCTTTGAAGCCTTACAAAAGATGAAAGAACTCTATGACTCACATTCTACACTTGAAGTTGTTCAAGTCATGATTAAACTCTTCACTCTTCAACTACAAAATAATGATCCTCTTGCTCTTGCATCTGAAGTAAAGTCTATAATGCATGATATCAAATCTACTAAGGTTGAATTGGATATTCCTCTTATCGCATTTCTCAAGGCACTTTATCCTACTTACTCCAATTATCTTGAGTC
>APFE030678333.1:0-16326 GCA_000404065.3 Pinus taeda
CAAGCCCAAAGGAGATTTGAGATAGCTGCAAATCTCTCCTCCCTAGACAATAATGCCTTCAGGCAAATGCACAAAGAAAAACAACTAGATAGCAAATGTAAAATCAAATGAATAATAACATCAAACGACCAGGTATACCTCATCAACCAAAGAATGCACCACAAGAGAAGCTAGTAACCCCAAAGACTTTTATTTATTTATATGAAAGATGAGTACAAAATCCAGCAGAGTCTCCGCAAGCCCAACAGCTCGTTCTATCATTACAAATGAGAGCTCAAGACTCATATAAATAAGAAAATGGGAGATGATCCCAAGGAAAATTCCAATGACAAGTGGAGATGGATTGACAATCCCAATGCTAGCAAGTCAAATTCCAAGTGGCTGAGTTACTAGCTGTTGGCTGCCAACGAATTGCTGTAGATTTCCATCAAAAATTTCTTTAAGCTGCCAGCGTATCCCCTTAACTGATATACGCATTACTTTGATTAGACAATTGTGAACTTAGTGGGAGTAAGTAGGAAAAATATCCCACTCAACTAGCTGTTAACCCAAACATATGAAACGGTGATAAACACGTGTTAAATCTGGCTGTCTATAGGCTGGAGTAGACTGCTGCGTCTAAACTTTTTGGCTGGCAGTAACATATCCCTGCGTTGATCCCATTGGCTGATATGTACGTGAGTGGGAGACAAGTGAGAGTAAGTGGGGGACAAGAACTGTCCCATGTGGCAGTTCTGTCCCACTCAAACTTTTCCAAATCCGTGAGTTTAAAAGATGCACAAACTGCTGCATATAAACTTCACTGCTCCATGAGTTTTAGTGGGGGACAAGTGGGAGACAAAGTCTGTCCCATGTGGCAGTTTTGTCCCCACTCAGTTCTCATATCCATGAACGATTTCTTATACCTTTACGAATTCTCTTAAACTGAATTTTACACCTGCTGAGTGGATAATTCGGAACTCTTTGACTGGCTGTTGACTTTGTCTTTCTAATGTGGCTGCCATGTCACTATTTCCCCCACAAACTTTAATCTGCACCAACATATTGAAATAAATAAAATTATTTGAACTTTAGCCATATGTAATATTTCAACGTTGCCTCTTTAACTTAACACTGGACCATTTGACTTGCCACTTGGAACTTTGACTGACTTTCCTCCATGTGGTGGGCCCCACATTGCTGCTACATCACCCTTGATATTCCTTTAACTTTCCATGTCAAAATTTGATTTATTTTGACTTTGGAAAAATTTATAAATTTTTCCAATCATTCATTTTTTTGAATTTTTTCTTCATTTTTGCTACTGTCACTTGAAAAATCGGCTTTTGAGGGACTCCAAGTCATTTTTTTGACCCCCAAAGTGGGTTCTAGGATAATGCTGGGCCTCTGAGGATGAATTTCGAGTAGTCATACGCCCCAGACATTTCCTAAGGCCACTTATTTATGCCATTACATAGAAAATAATTAAAAAATCCCGTTTTGCGGGAAATTTTTAACTATTAAAAAATCCTACTTAGACCTAGCCAAATTCCACGAAACTTTTTTTGTGATCTAGTATGGTAATATACATCGACCCTAGACACTAAGATGTGTCAGGGGCTCAATCTTCAAACCGTCACCTCGACTTTGGGGTAAAAATGAGTGAAAAAATCCAGAGAATTATTCGCCTCTAAAAAAAAAGGGATAATTAACCGGATAAAAAAAACACTCCAAGGTGTACTCGTTTGCTGATCGAGTCCCACATCCTAGGCTTGTTACAAATTCAAGAAAATCATCATACTAGCATCACTTATTACAATTCCCCGCAGGGTGTGGAATCTGGGTACAAAGAAGAAAGATGATGAGAAGATAGAAGGAGAGTTAAAAAACTCTGTTGACTGATGACATCTGATGGTACAAGTGTCGTCTGGATCATCCTTGGGCATGGAGTCTTCACATAATCATCAGGTGCTACTCCAGTAGTCAACACAGGTCTTCCGCGACGACAGAGAGGCGGACTCGGATTTGAAAATCCACCTAAAACGACTTATCTAACACCAAATTGAATGAAAAACTACTAAAATGCAGCACAAGGGGAAGTTTACTTACTTGGAGAAAGTTTCGGGCGAAACCATGGATTGTTGATGCCGGAATCGACCTCGGAAGTCCGCTCAAGTTTGTACACCAAAGTAACAAAGGTAAAATTGCACAATGTAAACGTAAAAATAAAATTACCACACCCCCCTTTTATAGTGTTTCTTTCCAAAAAATTAGAATTGTACACTATAGGGTGTTGGGTGTTTTCATTTATGTTGGGTTTTTAATTAGGGTTTTTGAGCTTTTGACCTAATTTCCACATGTATAATCTGTTTATGTCGAATGGATCTTATGGTGTAATGTTTTGTGCAAAAGTAGAGATGGCTGGCCCGTGATGATCTGTGTACACTTGGTCCGTATTTTCTGCAAGGTCCTCTTTAAGCTCTTTTCCGACTTAAAAGACGAAAAGATTGTCGAGTTATTCTTTTTGACTCGTTAAACGAAATAAGAGGTGGTCGATGGTTGGCCCGTGATGATCTGTGTACACTTGGTCCGTATTTTCTGCAAGGTCCTCTTTAAGCTCTTTTCTGACTTAAAAGACGAAAAGATTGCCGAGTTATTCCTTTTGACTCGTTAAACGAAATAAGAGGCGGTCCACTTTGAGCTTTTTTCCGACCGTATAAACGTGAAAAGATTGTTGGACTTTTGTCATTTCAAGTTCGATATTGGTTACGAAACGACGTGTATTCGATTGCTTTTCTACTTTTTCGGATCAGGGTCACTAATTACGAAAAGTACTCCTTGATTGTAATGGTCAAGTGGTTCTTTCAAGTATTATTTTAATTTTATATTTTTTTGGGCTCGAGGGACACAAATTTACGAAAAAGGACCCCCCAGAGTTTTCTTTTCCATGTCTTTTTCAAACTCTCTAAATATGAAAAAGACTCCGAGTTTTACCTATGTTGGACTCGTTAAACCCTGACGACATTGGACTCGTCACCATGACGGGACTCAAGCTTCTCCTCTCTAGGGCTCATTAAACTATCACTAGGTTGGATTCGACCGAAGGTCGAACTTATATTACACGCATATGCTATCCCCTTCAAGCTTGTTTTCAAAATAATTGGGGTACTCGCCAGCAATGGTGGGGGAAAATTTGCAAGTCATCATTGGTTATCTGCGGTAGCTAGTCACTCTTGAACATCGACACTTTTGCTTCTTGTCGGGTTGGGGTATCCACATATCGTCATTTGGCCTTTCGTGGTTCTGGGTTGCCATTTTGCCTCATTCTATCTAATCTATGTTGCCTCCATCGAGCCTCTGATCCCTTGGGACTAAAATACTGCCATCTTCCGGAGTCGTGTCGCCAATATGTTCAAGAGTATAATCTTTTTGCAGTTCACACCCTTACCTCCTCCTCTGATACTCTGTTTCACCATCTACCATCTATTCCTTATCTCGTGTCGTTGATGGGGGAAACATTATGGCCCTCCTGCGACGGATCGTCTCCTGTCGACACCAGCTCATTATCTAGAAGATTGATGTAGAGATCCCCTTCGGTACCTTGGAGCTTGCATGCCTCAATGGCAAGTTCTTCGCGCCTAACAACAAACTTTCATCACTGGTCTTCAATTAGGTGATTCCACGAGTGTTCAACTTCAGCTCATTTTTCACACTTAGTAAATTGTACTGGATAGTACCTTGAGATCCATTGACATTAATGGTGGTTTCTCTTGCGCTTGTTAATGGTTTTCATCGTTGACCGGTAAAGCGACTTTCTATCATGTTCGACTTCAGCACATCTGTTCACATGATGGAATTTGTACTATAATCGGTTGGGTTTCGAGACCCCGAACTAAGATTACATATGTTCGGGCTGCGTGGATTGGTTCGTGATTACATATATAACTCTTTGATGGATGGCTGTGACCATGCCTGAGTTTTCATGGATGGCTGCGACCATACTTTTGTCATTATTATGGTCTTATTACCTGGGTGGCTGTGTCCATACCACAGACCAAGTTTCATATGTCTTCTGGATGGCTGCGCTCATGCCTAGACTATATGTATTTCACTATCACAGATAGCAGTTATACTTGTGCCTGTAGGATCTTCAAGGCAGTTCCAGTTCAGACAGTTTCGTAAAGCATTTCACCCCTCCCACTGTCTCGGGCTTCACGCTTTAGGGGGCATCTGTTACACAGTAATTTGTGACAGTCCTCATCTCAGTCCCTCTGCTGTGTCATGTGTGAAATAAACATGTTCATATCTTCCCACTGATGTAAGAAGATTAAGCAAATGCTCTCTGATGCTGTCAATTGATCCTCATTTCTAAAGTTTCTGCCTCGTCGCTAGTAAGTCCTTAATATATGCGACGTTCCCATGTCCATAACGGTTTCGTCGCGACTTCGTCGAAGATGTACATTTGTTTCCCGCGACGGTCGGATTTCTAGACCCGGTGCGAGCTTACGAGTTGTATACAGCGACGATGGATCTGCGTGCATTGCTTCCTAGCGATGTCATCGCGAAGAATTAGTTTACGGCTCGCGACGATCCAGATTGGGCGAATTTGTTTCAACAGTTGGCCTTTTGGATGTCTCCAGACCTGGTTGTTGGGATTGTTTGGGTCGCCCTTCCCCTTCTGGTATGGTAGTTCTGTCATTTGTGCTACCTCCCTTGAGGATGAGCTCCTACTCCCACATTTCCTGGAGACTCCTCCTATTAAAGCACTCACCTTTGCTATGATCTACTAGTTCTTTTGGTTGGGCAGTGCTGCTAGTGCTTTTGAGTTTGATAGATAGTTGGTGTGGTTGTGACAAGTGTGGGATTGTTGATAGTTTGTGGAAGGTTGTGGAATGCCCTTAACTTTATGTTAAAGTTCATGATTGAGAGAGAGACATTGTATGTTGGGAGATTCATCCTTGAAGAGTGAATGCGTGAGAAACATACTGGCTGGACCCTTTGAGAAGGCTTGCGACGTCAAGACTTGGTTGTAAGCTTACTCTTAATTCATTATTAATACAATCAATGATGTTTTCCTATGTCTTGTATGTAATTTACTTGATAGCTCATAACTTCTTGACTTTGTGAGTAAATAAATCATTGTTGTTTCCCGGTTACGTGCTTTATTGTTTTCCTTGTATTGTTTCAGGGTAATTGCTCTCTAGGGAGAAGGAAACTGAAGCTAGAGCAGTGTGATGGAACTTCATCAACCACCAGTTTGAGGTAGGCCTCCAATGATGATTGTTTAAGGGAAACAATTGTTGATTTGTCTTTGTTGTGACTAGACCCACTCTAGGGCTAGAGGGGTTGCCTTTGTCCGCAAAGGGAACACTTTCCTGTATGACACCTCTTGAAAACCAGTCACTTCTACTGAGTCTATGCTTGAGCCCTTAGGCCAGACAAAAACTTGACCATTAAGGAATGCAACTTTGTAACCTCTATCATCCAAAGCTGAGATATGGAGTATGTTCTTCTTTAATCCTAGTACAAACAAAACATCTCTCATGTGTAGAGAATCTCCGGACTCTAGTTGAAACCATGTTGTTGCAACTCGTTTCACTGCATACTTTGCATTATCTCCAAGTTCCACGTGCAAAGCCAAATCCCTCTCTGTCAAATCTGTGAGTCTCGAAAACCAATCATGTGCCTAGAAGCACCACTGTCCACCAACCAAATATCACTACTATCGGTAATAATGCTTGAAAGAGTGGAGACAAAGACAAATTTATTTGACTTCCTCTGTGGCGAATGTTCATAATCGTCATCAACATCAGTTGTTGATGCATGTTGCTTGCACTTCCTTTTCTTCAGAGGACACTGGGAGGCACAATGATAAAAAGTATGACAATTGAAGCACCCGATCTTAGAAAGATCCTTCTTTTGTTGATGTTGAATTAGCTCTGATCTTCTACCTGTATCTTTCTTACCAAAATTTCTTTTCCCTTTTCCTTTCCTTGCATGAGCTACAAGGGCTTGAGTTTCTTCATCTTGAGGTCCCTGCAAGTTGTTCTTGGACAACAATTGGGCCTCCTTTTGGACACAATCAATCCATAGCTTATCAAACTTGGGTAGCTTATCTCATGCACAAATTCCCTGAACAAATGGATCCCAAGAGGAAGGAAATACAAGTTCTGCATCATCAATGGTATCTCTAATGGCTCTAAGTTCATTTCTCAACTGAGAGACCCTCATAAGATAAGAGACAAAAGAATCTGATCTAAACATCATGACACTATGGGTTGATGTGTTAAGGTAAGTTTCTTGCTAGTGTTGTTACTCTCGTACAATCCCACGAAAGCATAATATATTTCTTTGGTAGTATTCAACTCAACAACATGTGGAATCAAGTGGTCCTTGATAAAATCTATCAAGATTCTCTTTGTCTTAGCTTCATTCATCTTATACTTGGCTTTCTCCTCAGCTCCCTCTGGCTCTGGAATGTCCTCCTTTACATAAATCTGAATCTCATTTTCTTCCAAGACAAGGAGTATCTTAGTCTTCCAAGATCTGAAATTGGTAGCACTGTCCAACTTGTCTTCTTCTCTGAGACTTGGCACCATTTTGACAAGAGATCCAAAATCTAATCAAGTCGCTGAATGTTGGTCTCTTAGGTTGACTTCAGTGGTTGATCTTTAAACAAAGCTCTAATTCTAGGTTGAAATTCTGAAGCATGTGCAATAGGGTACAATTTTCTTCCAGATAATTACTTCCTAATGATTTTTCACACAATATTGTATGCCACTGGTATCATTGAATAATTACATTCACAAAATATTGACAGTAAATGCAGCGAAAATAGTAAAGATCATAGAAAGAGAACCATGTACAATAGAGACAATAAATTTACCATGGGAAACCCAACCTTATGAGAAAACCCAACAATCTTTTCTTGAGGAGAAATTGTCATTCTCAAGGTTTACAAATTAGATATTTGTCTAGAAATTTGTGCCAATACACAAGTCAAAATACAAATCAAACCTGGTCAAACCACAACAACCCAACACTAGTCAAACTAGTCAGAATACTCAGAAGTCAATGGTGGTCAAACTGTCATCTTGTGGTCAAATTCGGCCTTGCGGTCAACAACCTATGGTCAACTTTGCGGTCAAACTTATGGTCAAATTTGCAAGTGCAGCTTGCAGTCAAACCCACACTTGTAGGCTCAAAAAATTAGTCAAATAGTTTGTTCAACAACTTAGTCAACTCGGTCAAAAGCTCAGTCAACGCGGTGAAACACAACCTGGTCAAACTCAGTCAAACAACAGTCAAACAACTCATGCTTCTCACACGTGCATCTAAAACAAGAGAGATAAAATGATAATGATGATCTCCAACACATTTCTCATTAGTTGAATTTCTCCTCCACTTAGAAAAGATTAATGAGGTTGCTATGTTTATTGATTTTCCTCTCACAAGTCTGTCTATTTATATAGAGCTCTATTGTGGAGTAAGCCCCCCATTAGGCAACACCTCATCACAAGGTGACCCTTCACAAATGGAGCCTAAATTTCAACCCAACATTAGACAATAGTTATTTACTCCATTGTTGGTTGAGAATCCCCAATTAATAAACAATTCAAACTGCTCTATAAAATAAATCACTCCACCTTGGAGCTAGCAATACGAATATAGTGGGCCATTTAACCCAAGCCAAATCAGCATGGTCCCATGGGTAAATGCATCAATCACTCTTATGCATGAAAGAAAAATTTTGGACGATTGAAAATCCTTGGGGCGAGAGAGCAGAAGAGCGGAGAACTAGGGTTGGGGGTTTCTGCGCGGGATTTTCTCCATGGACAGGTGCAGAGGAGGGAGCTCCACTCCCTCCTACAGTGAGGTAGTGGTTAACAAGAGCAAGACACCTCCAGATTCAGGCAGAGGTAACATGATGGAAGGATGAAAAAATTGGGAAGAGGTAGCAGAAAATAACAAGGAGAAGGAGAAGGACGACACAAAGGACAAAGAGGAAAATGACAAAAAAATAGGGAACAAGAGACAGTAAACAACAGGGATCGTGCAAGCCCAAAGCTAAAGTCACTCCCAGAGTAATCTTAAATAACCCTAAGCTGCAGGCCCACAGGGAGCACATGCAGACTTATGCAATCATATGCAAATTCATGGGACTATGGCCCACTCAAAAGGCTTTACAAACATGTATCAGATGCCACTAGAAGCCTAAAGGAAGCATTGACCTCCATCTAGGATCTAAAGGTTTTTTCACTGTGGTGTTTGCGAACATTGAGGACAAAGACAGAGTGTTTGAAGGTGGGCCCTACTTCTATGCAGCAGCAGGGCTCTACATGTGGCTGTGGATGATGAACTTCATGCCGGAGCGGGAAACCTTTATCTCAGTCCCGGTTTGGGTAAGACTCTATTCGCTACCTCTCGATTATTGGCAAATAGAATCCCTAACAGCCCTAGGAAATAAATTAGGGAGGTATGTCAAAACTTCTGAAGCCACAAGAAGGGGAAAATATAGCTCTTTTGCCAGGATTTGTGTAGAGATGGACCTATCTAGAGCTCTTCCGGACGAGGTCATATTGGAGGTTTATGATGAGGAATGGGTGCAGACGGTTGACTACGAGCATATTCCATTTAGATGTCGAAAATGTCATGAACACGGGCACCTTCTTAGAGACTGTTCTCTTAGTAAGGCAGAGAACAAAAGCAAACCCAACACAATGAAAGAAACTGATGGCTTTCACAAAGTAGCTCACAAAGGTAAAAATGGAAAAAAAGGGCCAAAACATCACCAAAGTGGAGACCAAAAAGTGAGGACAAATCAGTTCCATGTTCTTGAAGAAGAGGAAGATACAACAACTGAAAATCAAGTTATGAAGGATGGAGATGATAAGCAGGAAAAGAAAGAAAAACAAGATCAGGAACAGGTAAAGGAAAAATAGAAAGGGATCATGATGAGTGAATCAGAGATGGATATGGATCAGGAAATGACCCAGAGCGAGATGGAAATGGAAGACAATGAGTTACAAGAGATTCTCGACAGAGAAAACCTAGATCTAGAAGGATTCTTGAGTAAGGGAACAATAGGTGGAGTAGAATCTTTACCACAAGAGGAATGCAATCGAATAAAGTAGTTATTCTTATGGAAAACTCAGACAAAGGGCTTGGGAGAAGATAACAACATTGAAAGACAGGGCAAGCAGGGAATGAAAGCGGTAAAATCAACTCCAGGATTGGCTCCAAGAAACCCCGGGAAAAAAGGGGCAGAATAAAGCAGAACGAGCTATTAATGGAATGTGGAAAGCTCATGATAGACTCAGGTAAGATGAAAGACCTAACTAGTTACTCCTTTACCAATCAGTAATTATGAAGTTTACAACTTGGAACATTAGAGGTCTAGGAAGCAAAAGAAAACAGAGAATGTTGAATAATAGAATGAAACAGGTAGCTCCAAATATAATTTTTGTCCAAGAAACGAAATGCTCTGTTCAAAAGATAAGACAAATCCATTGTAAGTGGCTCAACAGATATGAGTTTATAGAAGTCAAAGCAGAAAATACAGCAGCGGGTATCCTCATCCTTTGGAATTCCCAAAAAATAGGTATTATTGATGCGGAGGCATCAAGGAATTATTTATCAGTTGCTATACAACCAGTAGGAGACAGGGACACTTATCTTGTAACAAATGTTTATGGCCCTCAAAGGTTAGATGACAAAATCAAGTTTATTGAGTCCTTAGTGGACCTTCGAAACAGATTTGCAAGGCTACCATGGGTTATAGGAGGAGAGATTTCAACTTGATTAGATCTCTCTCGGAGAAAAAGGGGGCACAAGAGCACTAAACAAAGATTCCTCAGCTTTCCAATGTTTTTCAGAAAACATGAAGTTGGTAGACGTTGAGACAAATAATGGTCTTTGCACTTGGAACAATAAAAGAGGAGGGGACTCCCAGGAAGCTTCCAAGCTAGACAGATTCATGATCTTTGAAGAGCTCATGCTTCTAGACAAGGAAATAATAGCAGATATTCTTCCTTTTGGAGGCTCAGATCACTGGCAGATTCAAATGGAGATCAAGGGCATTGGCACCCCAAGAAACAAACCATTTAGGTTTGAAATTATTTGGCTTTCACACCCGAATTTCATCAACAACATTGGAAAATGGTGGGCTGAAGACCTGCAGATTTAGGGCTCATCTATGTTCCTACTACATAAGAGATTAAAACACATCAAGCATAAGCTAAAGGAATGGAACCAAAAGGAATTTGGCAACGTTTTCACAAGTGAAAAAATTGTGGAAAACAAAATGCTAGAGCTCAACCAAGCTCTGATCAAGAATGGCTTTGATAAAGACAAAAATGATCAAGCAGAGAAATATCACCAAGAATGGGAAATGTTGTGTAAACAAGAAGAAATTTTTTGGAAACAAAAATCCAGGGTTCTATGGCTAAGAGAAGGAGAACAAAATACTAAATTTTTCCACAGATCTACCATTGCGAACAAAACCCACAACAGAATCTCTTCGATCAAGCACGAGAATGGCTAAATTCTTCAATCCCATGAGGAGATAGATGCAGTGTTAGTAAAGCATTTTCGGGACATTGCCAAGGAAAACTTTTCAGGAAGAGAACCTTTCATTAAGAACTTAATTAAACATATACCTAAACTGGTATCTAGAGAGGATAATTGTAATCTCAACAAACTTGTAACTGAACAAGAGATTAGTGAGGTCCTCAAGGAAATGCAAAATGGCAAGGCACCAGGTCCGGATGGATTTAATGTGGATTTCTTCAAAGCTTGCTGGAATATTGTTAAAAGGGATATTGTCGAGATTGTCGAAGACTCCAGGAAGAACAAGACCATTTTGAAAGCTCTCAATACCTCCTTTATTGCCCTTATTCCAAAATAGGATAATGCTCAAACATCAGAGAGATACAAGCCCATCGCCTTATGCATTGTTGTCTACAAGCTAATTTCCAAAGTTGTGACTAATAGACTCAAACCCCTGCTGCCCACGCTCATCTCCAAGGAACAAACAGGGTACATAGAGGGAAGACAAATTCTGGACAACATAATTCAAGCTCACGAGGTGGTTCACTCGTTAACTTGTAACAAGAGAGCAGGCATGATCATGCAACTGGACATAGCCAAAGCATATGACAAAGTAAATTGGATGTACATCAAAAAGGTGCTCACAGCATTTGGTTTTGATCATAATTGGGTCAGATGGGTCATGGCCCTTGTGACTTCTTCGAGCTTTTCAATTTTAGTGAATGGCTCTCCTTCTGAACTTTTTCTCCCTTCCAGGGGGCTTAGATAGGGAGATCCGCTTTCTCCTTTTCTCTTCATCCTCATGATGGAAGGGCTGGGGCGGTCCATCAAGCATGCAAGAGTAATGGGAAAAATTCAAGGACTCCAACTTTCGGAGAATGGGCAAGTTCTCACTCATCAACAATTTGTAGATGATACCATGCTACAGGGCATTCCCACAGTTAAAGAAGCACTTCCTTACAAACAAATTTTGAATGACTTCGCAAAGGCTATATGTATGGAAGTAAACCTTTCCAAATCAAAAGTCTTTTTCTTTAACACTCATATTGCCATCCAGAGAAATGTCTCCAGAATTTTAGGCTTTCAAAGAGAATCCCTTCCCTCTAAGTATTTGGGAGTTCCTCTAACGACTAAACCTCGACACAAGAGTATATGGGATCCTCTAGTAACTAAAATGCAAGACAAAGTCAGGAAATGGACAAACAGATCTTTAAATTTAGCTGGTAGACTGGTTCTTACTAAAACAGTTCTCCAAGCGATCCCAATCTTTATGCTATCAGCCCTCCCAGCTCCAATAGGAGTCTTACAGCAATTTCGGAATACTCAACGAGATTTTCTTTGGGGCAAAGAGGAAACAAGGAAAAAATGGGCTTTAGTCTCATGGGAAATGATCTGCAAACCCAAGAACCAAGGAGCCCTGGGCTTGGACAATCCTGAGATTCTCAACAAGGCTCTTGGAGCCAAACTTTGGTAGAGGTGGGTTAAGGATCCTAAAGCTCAATGGGCAAGCATCTGGAAGGAAAAATATGCCAATGCCTGGCCGGCTTCTGAAATCATACGAATGACCGGAACAGTGAAAGGCTCCCCCATATGGAACAAGGCCTGGGAGAATAGAGAAGTGGTTCAAAAAAATAGTTTCTGGGAAATCAGAGAGGGAGATCTGACACTTTTCTGGGAGGACAAATGGCACCAAGAACCTAATCTAGTGAAGGAAGAATTCTTAGGCCTCAAGCAGGAGACTGATAATCAAGGTTTAGTAAAGGTGAAATACTTTTGGGAGAATCCACATAATGTTGGAAAATGGAGAATTTGGAAAAAAAATAGAGGGCAGAGAGGATAGGACCCTCAACAGTAAAGTTGAGTCCCTTAAGAGAATGCTGGATCAGAGAATAATTTTAGTAGCGGAAGGGCAGGACCAACTGAGATGGGGTAACAACAAAGAGGGCAATTTTAATATTAAGGAAGCTAAAGGTTTTCTCCTTGATTAGGAACCCCAAGCTCCAAATAAAACCTGACAGAAGCTTTGGAGACACAAAGGTTGGATGAAAATCAAACTCTTCATGTGGTTAGTTCACCACAGGAAAATTTTAACTTGGGACAACCTTAAAAAAGGGGGCATGCTGGGACCCTCCAGATGTCATCTCTGTGAGATCCATGAGGAGACTTTCGAGCATCTTCTCAACAGCTGTATCTTCACCGACAGGATATAGGATTTGTTTACCAGCATCTTCAAGCAGTCTGATAGAGACAAAGAAAGTATTGCTAACACTCTTAACAATTGGAGGAATAATTTTTCTGATAATGAAGTTCTCAATATAGCCTGGGATCTCTTGCCGAGCTTCATTATTTGGAATGTGTGGAAAGAAAGGAACAAAAGAATATTCAAAGAGGTAAAGACTGACTCACTTAGCTTGGTGAAGCTGATCATGAAACAACTTAAGGAGACAGTTGGCACCGCGGTTAGGAATCTCCCCAAAAATCCTCCCTCAATAGAAGAGTTAAGAATCCTCCAGCTGTTAGACATGCAGGGGCTTATTCCTCAAGGTCTAGACAGGAAAGAAAGCATGGGAGATAAGGTGGAGGAATTTTGGCATCCTCCCCTTGAAGGTTTTTTAAAGTACAACATTGATGGAGCCTCCAAAGGCAAGCCGGGGGTGGTTGGCTTTGGGGGAGTTCTAAGAGATGATACAGGTAGCATAATCTCCCTCTTCCATGGACACTTAGGAAAAGCGACTAACAACATGGCAAAAGTAATGGCCTTGGAACAATGCTTAGATTTTTTGATACAGAACAATTGTCAAATTGTCATAATAGAAGCTGATTCAGAGTTAGTCATAAATGTAGCCAAGATAATCAGTAGTGGAACAGGGCCGGAAAAGGTCACAAAACACTGAAGGTTAACTCAGGTTCTACATAGGATTCAGGCACATTTACAGGAACTTCGAACTCTCATATTTATTCATGTGAGGAGAAAGGCCAACAAATTGGCGGACGTTCTAGCCAATGAAGGTGTCAGCTGCAAGGACAGCACAATTTAAGGAGGTGGAGCACAATGGCGCAGAGCGATCTAAAAAACCTCTGTCATAACCAGGCGGAGGAGGACAAAGAAGAGTATAGAAGCAAAAAGATAGAATCCAACTAGTTTTGGATAGCGATCAGAGGGCTTCACAAGGTTGGACTGAAAGGTACTCGATGGGAGGTAAGACAAAGTTGGCGGCATTGTTGACCACGATTAGGAATATTCTCCACAACTGGCGATAGAGTTTCCATGATCGAAGAAAGCAGCATTTAAGCTTCTGGATCACCCAATTTTTTCGTTGGCTGATGTCTATTCCGCATAGGGAGCGGTTTCATAGCAATCGCACCGCTTTTATGTCAAAAGTGGTTTTAATTTTTTGGCAGCGATACCATAGAGAGCAGGACACGTGGTGGAGGGCCCGATACATAAACCACTCTCCCTACTCCCTAAAGGGCGACGACTTCGGGCGCGCGATTTTCAGATCCGCCATCCAATGGAGTGCCGGGAATCAACGCTCGGGATCGAACGAGCAGTTTGGTGGGGCCCCATTGCACACTAATATCCGGCATTCTTGGTGGGTGCGATATGTCCCTTGACCGTCGCATCCAATTTTACAAATCCACGACGGCGATAGGTCGAGCAGGTTGGAGGCGATGCCAGTTAAGTGGCGTGCTTCTCTCCTTTGTGATTTTGTTTGGAGCCGTTGGTTAGGGCTCGATGGTTCATCATTACAGTTTCTGATGAAAGATTTGTTTTTTGGCGGGTTTAGCATGGGCCCCTCTTTGTTCTATGGTTTCTGTGGGGCTCGGTTCTCTCCAGGTCTTGGAAGGCCAATGGGGCCCTTTTTTCTTTAACTCCGGTACGTCCACTACTTAGGTTATTTTTTGGCTTTCTCCTGTTTAACTTTGATGTATTGAAAGGTAAGTTTTTTGTGTCGAGTCTTCTGCCTTGGCCGTTCTTGGTTCCTTTGGGGGGCTGATCTCCTTCGCCATTTTTCAGAGTGGCTTTTTGTAAATTTTGTATATTATTAATGGTAAAGAAGGTCCTACTCTTGCTTTAGAAAATAAAAAAAAAATGCATCAACCACTCTTAGTCAAATCAGCATGACCCCATGGGAGAAAGTTTGCCTTTGGGCCATTCACCCCTAGCCAAATCAGCATGGCCCCATGGGTTAATGCATCATTCTCCCACTAGTCAAATCAGCATGACCCAGTGGGAAAATGTCTAACTGATGCTGCAAAAATATCAATTCCTTGGACCCAACACAATCATTAAGATGCCTCTCTCAATCTTGTACTATTGTATGGTGTGTCTTCTTCTTCTCCCTATCCTTGCTTTTATACATAGAACTAAATCCCTAACCCTAATCTCCAAAGTGATTGACGGTCGAGAATATATCTTGCCTCCCTTGAGATAAAGGGCTAATATTAACACATAATCATTAAAATAATTAATTTTCTTTCCCTAAGTTTACTTTCGCCCAATAAGCCAACATACTAATTATGCGCTTTTCCGAAGTTGAACTTAGGCTAAGTTACAAATGCAACTTGTTGATTTTCCAAATACCTTCTAATTTGATAATTACTTGTGATTTCTTATGTTAATCTTTCTTGTGTTCACATTCATCATAAAGCAATTACACAAAAGATCTCAATAGTAGAAACAAAAATTCTAGTAGGATCATATAGAGACAACCAAACACATGAGACATACAAATTTACCTTGGGAAAACCTACTTGGTGGAAAAACCCATCAACCTTTTTCTTAGAGAAATTATTTAATTCAACAAAAGGTACATTCTGATCTTCCAGTTGAAAACAAAGTGAAACTGGCCACAAACATACCTAGGTCAAACCTGGTCAACTAGAGTCAAATTCAGCCTCCTAAAATTTTAGCCTCCTGAAATCTCGGCTTCCTAAAATTTCGGCCACTTGAAATTTTGGCCTAGTACCTTAGAAATCAGGTCTGCCCAGATTCTCGACTTGCCCTTTAAACTCAATTTCCCTTGTCTTTCTCCTCCTTCGCTTAAACAGAACTGACCGTTCGCTTGAATAGAAGTAATTTGAATTGCCTCCCAATTGATGAAGTCTAATGGGTATATATAGTGATTGGGTGAACTTGAAGTTGTGTGTCCGAAGGGTTAGGCCAACTTGATCTTTTGGAAGGCTGACTTGACATTCTTGGAGCCAAAAACTCAAATTCTTTTTTTTGAAAATGACATGAAGAACATGTCTTGAATTTGATATTACATTTATATTTGGAGGGCTAAAATAGTAATTATCAGGACCGACCATAGCTACAAAAATCAACACTCCCTCTTATTTAGGGAGGTATTCATAATGACTTCATCAGGTGTTCTCTTGTTGAAAAAATTCTTTAGGAAAAAGGCTAAATGAGCTAGCTATGTTGATGTATCTATCTACTAATTGTGGAAAACATCCTACATTGGCATCATGCTCAACAAGGCGTCACTTGGAGCCATTCACTAGTTATCCAAGTTGTCACTTGGAATCTAGTCGACCCCTGTGATCTATGGTGAAACCAGTGTTACTTGGGAGCGGGAGCGAAAACAGGAGTGGGGGCGACATTTTTAGAAGTTCCCGGTTTGGGAGCGAATCCCGGAGTGTTTTTTATATAATATATATATTTTTATATTTTGATACATATATGTCAACAAAAACATGTAGAATAATGAATTAGATATAAAAAACATAAAAAAACATAGATTGAACCATATAACAACAATCATCTAGAAGTTATAATCTTCATCAACCACGTCC